>SZWC01018053.1:27550-46554 GCA_023375785.1 Penium margaritaceum | reverse complement strand
AGCACGACTGGCTGTCGCGGAGTGTGTGGAGGATGTACACAGGCGTCTCGAGGCAGCCGAGTGCTCTCTACAGGATGCACGTCCGGGACAGGCGGACCTCCAGCAGCAGGTGGATGATGGGCTGCGCACCAGGGGTCACGAGGAGCACCACGGCACTGACCGCACCTTCGATGACCACGACATCGCCGCGGATGCAGCTGTACCTACACATGCCGACGTCCGGCCAGCTACTGACGGCCGAGCGACAGGTGTTTCACGAGCAGCAGGTGTCTTCGTAGCAGTTGTTCCTACAGCTCCAGACGACTTACGTGACGACTCATTGTCTTGCGCTCCCGCTCTACCAGCACCTCGTGGCCCGACGGCAGTTCAGTCGACGACTGACGTAGAGGACGTCGACTTGTGCGACGAGCAGGCGCAGCTCCACTCCTTCCTACNGGGTGAGACCGCGAGGCTACAGGAGACTCTGGCTCGTGCCGACGCGCACACTATCGAGGTCCACCGTCAGGTTCGTTTCGCGACTGACCGTCTACATGCCGCAGATGCAGCCAGCCGGTCGGCTGCCGCTTCAGAGCTTGTCGAGCTCCACACGCGCCTCGACGCTGCGGAGGCCGCGAGGCGATATGCAGCTCAGCAGCTGGAGGCCATACAGCAGGCGATTGTTTTGGAGGAGGCCCTCAGCGCTGCACCAGTCACATCAGCAGATGACGACAATAGTGACGACTACCACAGCGATGACGATGACAGCGACGACGTCGCTCCGGGGTGAGGCTCTGTCCGAGCACATCCCACCAGCATCGTTGTCACCCTTGCTATTGCTGTGCAGGGGCATGTGGCCATGGGGGAGCCGTGCTCCCTCCCCACGGATTGTGTTGGGAGCAGCCATCAGCTTTGCTCGTACTGTCAGCCACTACAGCCCAGGGGGGGTGTTGGTGTGTGGGCTTTGGCCTGACACTCTTGTGAGGACAGCGAGGTTGTTTTGAGTGTGGCACGATGTTGTGATTGAGGTTATGCTGGTCGAGACCCGCGCACCTGGTGAGTTCCACCGGTGTGATGTGGAGACCTATTGTCCCCATGTGCTATGTGTGATCCATGCATGATGTGGTCGAGACCCGGATACCCGGAGACATTTTCCGGAGTCACGCGGAGACCTTGTTTCTTTCTCTCTCTTGCATGATGTTTGACACGTGTGTGTGATTGCCTTTGTGCATGGTCGAGACCCGGGCACTTGGTGGGATGCACCATTGTCACGAGGAGACCCTGTGCTGTGGCATGCTTGATCGGTGCTTGTCATGATTGGTTTCCCGAACCATCCTGTTCTGTCTTTGCTCAGCCATTGTGGCCTTGACGGATGTGTCAGCCAGGGGGAGTGTTGGTATGTGTGGCTTCCACCCGTCACGAGCCACAGCCGTGGCAGCTACGGGTGTACCCGGAGCTGATGGTGAGCGGTGGCGGCATTGGAGATCGTGACGACCCGACAGGACTCCGGATCGTCCAGGGACTTATCCAGGAGCTACGACATGACAGATCCCTGATGCGGGCCCAGCTGGCGCCGGAGCACTGACGGTTGGTGGATCCAGCCACCAGCAGCTGCCAGACGATTGCCACGACGTCCCGGGTGCTTGCTGGGGTGCTCTGCAGTTTTTCTGCAGGTGCTAGAGTTTTCTCGGTGGACTGGCTCTCGAGCCCGATTTGCATGTTTTGCATTGTCCGTCNGCTTCCACCCGTCACGAGCCACAGCCGTGGCAGCTACGGGTGTACCCGGAGCTGATGGTGAGCGGTGGCGGCATTGGAGATCGTGACGACCCGACAGGACTCCGGATCGTCCAGGGACTTATCCAGGAGCTACGACATGACAGATCCCTGATGCGGGCCCAGCTGGCGCCGGAGCACTGACGGTTGGTGGATCCAGCCACCAGCAGCTGCCAGACGATTGCCACGACGTCCCGGGTGCTTGCTGGGGTGCTCTGCAGTTTTTCTGCAGGTGCTAGAGTTTTCTCGGTGGACTGGCTCTCGAGCCCGATTTGCATGTTTTGCATTGTCCGTCCACCGATCGATGCCGGACTTGTGCGTGTGACCAGTCGTAGCGTCCGGCTCGAGATTTTGCATCTCTAGGTTCAGACGGTGTTGCGTTTGGATGCCTGTGCGCAGAGTTGCGGCCAAAACAGTGGTTTTGAGCCGGTTTTAGGACAAACTGACACTGCCGCGTGCGTCACCCGCCGTGTGCCGCGGCAGGTATTTATGCTGTGTGCTTGTCAGTTGTCATTTCTCTCTGCATTTATATTCAGTTTCAGTTTCCTGACACTCTGTTCGTGTCCCAACCCAGACCCTTGCAGTTTTGTCTCTAACTTGTGACTGTTGTCACACGCTGACCTGGCGCTGACGCCTAGTGTCGCGGCAAGTGGTTAGGAAGGTTCCAGGAAACTTCTCACCTCCTCCTCTATTCTACGTGCTGAGCTCCATCGGCGGACCTCCTCGGCAGTCGTGCCTGTTGTGCTTTGTGCCGTTCTTGTACAGTTTACTGTGACCACTCGGCCGTGTCCATACTTGTGCAGATTCCTGAGGCAGGCGGCCCTGATAACACCGGCGCGACGACAGGCAGCGGACTTCCGGCTTGGAGTTGACCGACCACTGTTTCAGAGCCCCAGATGCCACCGCGACTCTTTGCTGTGCTTCCTACGTCTTGCAGGCGCCTTTCGGCGGACTGGCCATGAGGCCTATTTGCATGTTTTTGCATTGTATGTTCACTGTCAGTCGATGGATGCATGCATGTGACCAGTCGCTGCGTCCGTCTTTTGATTCTGCACGTCTAGGTTCAGACGGCGTAGGATTCTGACATGTGTGCGCACAGTTACGGCCAAAACAGTGGTTTTGGGCCGGTTTCAGGACAGCTCTTGGACTGCCGCGTGCGACACCCGCCGTGCGCCGCGGCAGGTATTTATGCCTTGGACCTGTCAGTTGTCATTTCTCTGTGCATATGCTATATTGAAGCATTCTGACAATGTGCCTTGTGTCTCCTAGCCAAACCCTTGCCGTTGCGTGTACGACCTGTGACTGTCGTCATCGTCTGACCAGGCACTGACGCCCGGTCAGCGGCAGTGTTGCTAGGAAGCTTCTACGCAATTTCTCATGGTATCAGAGCAGTGAGACAGTTCTCACTGAGCTGCGCAACAGAGACGCAGCAGAGCAGCAGCAGTGATAGTCACCGTTGCAACAGAGTTCTCTGGGATCTATTGGAGACGGCCGGTCGCTGTCAACGTATCCCACCCACCACGTGAGATCGTAGCCGCAGAGGCAGCAGCAGCGGCGTCTACCGCCACGCAGAGGTGTGTGGCGGCCGCGGTGCGTGCAGCCGCCCTCCCACAGCCGCAGAGCAGAGCAGCAGCAGTAGAGGCGGCGGCGGCAGCAGCGCAGCAGCAGTGCAGCAGCAGCGGCCGCAGCAGCAGCGTGGCAGCAGCGGTGGAAGCAGCAGCGCAGCAGCAGCGTCGGCAGCAGGAGCGCAGCAGCGGCAGCGGCACAGTAGCAGCAGCGGCAGTCCCGGCGGCAGTAGGAGCGCAGCAGTGGCAGCAGCAGCAGCGCGCGGCGGCAGCAGCCAGCAGCAGTTGCAGCGCGCAGCAGCAGCCGCCGTCGCGCGCAGCAGCAGCCGCCGCACGCAGCAGCAACAGCAGCAGCAGCGCAGCCGCTGCTGCCACCGCTGCACACGCAACTACGCAGCTGCTGCTGCAGCTAGCAGCACTGCTACAGCAGCAGCTGGGCGGAAGCTGCTGCGCAGCTTCCGCAAAGCTGCCGCGCGCCACCGCGAAGCGGCAGAACCGTGACAAGAAAAAAAAAGTGGGAGGGAGGGGACGAGCTGACGTCATCATTGTTGATTGCTGACGTCATCAGGTCGTGCTGACGTCAGCAACCACTTGCTGACGTCAGCATTACACTTAGCCAAATCTTCACCCGGAAAGTCAAAAGTTGCCAGCGTTTCAAATCTCCGAGAAACGCAGACGGTTTTGAAATCTGGCAAACTTGACCTGTCGTCCCATAGTGAGTGGCGACATGAGTTCGCCCGACGACAAGGACAAGGGACCAGGCGATCCCTCCTCCTCTTCTTCAAGGGTAGTGAGCCCTCGCTCGCAGGCCATTGAGGACCTGCGCAGCCAGTAGGAGGAGATGCGTCGTCTGTAGCGAGAGCAGACTGACGCGATCCGCACGTTGATTGAGCTCCTGCGCGCTCAGTCCACGGCTCCTTCGTGGATTTCTGAGGGAGCTGCCGGCGTTGCGGCCTCCACCCAGCACTCGGCTCAGGTTCCCGTGACAGGTGCCCCGCCTGCTTCACCTCCTGGTGTGGTTTCCCCACCACCTGCGGACCTCCTTGATGACGAGCCATTCATGTCAGGTTTCAAGGATGACTCCCAGGAGCGGGAGATTCGTCTTCTACAGGAGCGCCTTCGTCAGCTGCAGACGGGTATCCGACCTTCACCCGTGTCCCCAATACGACTGTCTCCTGACTTCCCCGATGATCACCCCCTTCCAGGAGTTTTCCCCGTCTTTCGCCCTCCTCAGCCTGCGGTTGCTCTCCCCACGGAGCGGCAGCCAAAGGACATTGAGGCACCACCTCCACGGTACATCAGCGAGGATGGATTTGACTACTGGGAGATCCTATTGCAGGTGTTGGCCAGTTCTGAGGGAGTGTGGCCTTACTACCACAGCCCATACCAGTCTACAGATCCAGCACAGGTGCTGACAGCAGCCCGGGCCATGCGAGGACTTCTGTACGCCATGCCACGCGAGACTGTCGTTGACTTCCGCCCCTTCCTCGGCGAGGCTGGCACAGGCACCGGAGCTGATCCTCGTGGAGGCTGGGATCTGGCGTTGTCCCTACTGGCCGTAGAGACGCACACCACGCGTGCGTCACACATTCGTGCTTTCCACTCGCTCTGTCAGGGACCAGCGGAGCCTGCGGCGCATTACTGGCGACGCGCCATGCGTATCTACACGCGTCTGGGGACCTCAGGGAGTACACAGCTGTGGGCGCTTCGGACGATCATGCTCGGAGTTCGCCTGGAGTACACCGACATATTCACACGGTACAGCGACGCTGCTCTTGAGCCTTTCTCAGCCACCCTGTGTTGCTCCCTTGGGCCCATCAGCTTTTCCTCCAGGTGACGTGGGCTCGCGAGGCAGCAGTAGCACATCAGGAGACTTCCCTCGCTGCAGCAGTCCTCGCCTCACCACCATCTTCCCTTCTGCAGTCGCCCTCATCTACCTCCATCACGACCTCATCTTCCTCCTCCTCTTCGACCCCGTCTACACCCACGCAGACGTAGGGCGTTGCAGCAGCTGCCCAGGGGAAGAAGAAGAATAGGAAGCGCGGATCGGGTCAGCAGCAGTCGTCATCCAGTGGTGGCACTGGTCATTCCGTGCACTGCTACAACTGTGGAGGTGCCCATCGCTACACCGAGTGCCAGGATCCGCTTGACTAGGAGCGCATCACTCGCGGACTTCAGGCTACCCATGCTGCTCGCACCGCGTCCGGCACGTTGACCGCACACTCCTCTGGACGCGCGGCGACCACGACTGCAACTGTTCCTGCATCCTCACCGGCGAGCAGCAGTGATCCAGACCCACGTGACCGCACCATCGCCGAGCTTCGTCATCTTCTCGCGCTTCGCTTTCAGGGAGGTGCGAGTGTGTTGTCATTGTCGAGTGGATCACAGACTGCTTGTTCGTCCGTCCTCGTGACTCGTGATGACACGTGTGAGGGAGCACAGTTCGCATGTGATGATGATGGGCCTGACTGCACTGACTGGATTCATGAGTTTCACCTTCGTGATGTACGTCGTTCCTTCCCATTGACGGCTCAGCGTCCCTCTGATGCCGAGTATTCCATTGCTCGTTGTACAGTGACGTCCGCCAGTCGTGACTCCGGTGGCACTTGGATCATCGATTCCGGTGCCACCCACCACATGACGTGTCGTCGTAGTGACTTTGTGGTACTTGGTCCTGTCACGACTGTTCGTTTTGTTCGTACAGGCTGTGGTCAGTCCTTACTGGTTAACGGTGTTGGGGTTGTATGCTTTGATGGTCCGTCTGGCCCCCTGTATCTCTCTGACGTGCTGTTTGTGCCTGATCTTGAGCTCAATCTGCTGCCTGTGCGTGCTTGCACTCTGATGGGTCTCTCCGTTGAGCATACCGCTGACTCAGCGACTGTGATTGCTCTTGACACCCGTAGCATTGTCCTGCATGCTTCAGTCATAGATGATTTGTACCACATTGCTCGGCCCTCCTCCCCTTGCTCTCCCTCCTCCTCTGGTCGCGTTTTTGTCACTGGTGTTCTATCCCCGGAACACCAGCGGTTGCTTCACCGACGTCTGTGTCACGTGGGCTCNGAGAAGCCACCCAAGACCGACTGTCTTTTTTGCGCTCAGGGAAAGATGCACCGGTGCACTTACCCTGATTCGCGTTCCCGAGCGCTGAGGCCCCTCGAGTTGGTCCACTTGGACCTGCTCGGTCCTCTCCCGGTCGAGTCGCTGTCCGAGAGGGGCCGGTATGTTCTGACGCTGACTGATGACTTCACCCGGATGCGGTGGGTCTATAGTCTGCGTCAGAAGAGCAACACCACCCTTGCGGTTCGGCTCTGGCTCGTGATGGCTGAGCGTCAGTCTCGCCACACGCTACATACCTTTCGATCGGATCGCGACGGCGAGTTCCTCGACGAGATGGACTCCTTCTTTGCTGAGCACGGCATTTTTCACCAGGTCTCCGCTCCTGCTACCCCACAGCAGAACAGTGTATCTGAGCGCTGGAACCGCACCATGGAGGATGCGGTCCGCGCCATGCGGTCTGAGTGCGGTCTCCCGGAGTCCTTCGCATTCGAGGGGTTCGCCTACATGACTTGGGTCTGGAACCGCCTCCCGCATGGTCCGCTTCCGGATCATGTTACATCGTACGAGCTCTGGTTTGGCCACCGTGCTGATCTTCGTCTCGCACGCGTCTGGGGATCCCTGGCCTCTGTATGGTACACCAAGGACCAGCAGGGGTCCAAGGTCTCCCCTCGGGGTCGCTTGTGTGCCTTCATCGGCATCTCCTCGCGGTCGAAGGCCTGGCGCTTTTGGGACCCCACTGGCCGTCGTGTCATTCAGTCCCGTGACGCGCTGTTTTTTGAGTCACTCACCTACCGTGATCTGACTTCGATCACAGCCCTCTCTGCGGCTCATGTCCTTTCCTGTGAAGGTTCTCGGTGGATGACAGACCTCTCCGCCAGCGACCATTTCTCTTCAGGCTGATGTGTCCGCTCGAGTCCCCTCTCGATCCCCAGCACTTGATGATCGGGCTATCATTGCCGTTGGTCCAGAGATCCCGCCTGTTCAGCCTGTTTCACACCCCACAGGTACCGCTGCTCTCACACCTCCTCCTGCATCATCGCCTGTGTCCACTGGCACCCCTGCTCCGGCTTCTGACCCAGCCCAGCCCACTCATGTCCCTACGTCGGCTGACACTCCTGTCTCAGTGTCCGGGCCAGCCTTGCCCGCTGTCACCCCGAGCTCAGTGTCCCCCACACACGCATCTCCTCGCACGGCATCTCCGACTGCCTTGTCTCAGCCCTCACCAGCTGTGGTCGTACCTGTCCCTGTGGTCGTACCTGTTCCTTAGCATGAGGTGCGCCCCTTGACCTCCGGTTACTCCCGTGAGCCCGGTGGTCGCCTTCGACCACTGGATTCTGGAGCTTAGTGAGCGTCGGGTTCCGGACCCAAACGTTCCTCTCGCAGCATCGCGAGCGGTGATCCAAGCACAAAGGCCTTAGGCCTGAGTGTTCGTACTAAGCTTTCAGAGGTACACCCAGCGTGCCCCATAGGGCACAACCTGGTCACTCGCGAGTTCCATATCGCCTGTGACGTAGCAGCTCATCTCGTGGCCGTCAGGCCTGACACTGAGGCGTGTGCACTTGCCACGCAGAGTTCCCCCTCTATGGCGCCGGACCCGGGCACATTGAGGGAGGCTTTCTCATCGCAGGATGCTGATGCCTGGCGAGCTGCTTGCAAGGATGAGCTTTGCGCTATCCGAGAGCACGGAGTCTATGAGCTAGGCGACCTTCCCCCTGGGAGGAAGGCGATTCAGGTTAAGTGGGTCTTTTGCAAGAAAGTGAAGCCGGATGGCTCAGTGGAACGCTACAAGGCCCGCTTGGTCGTCAAGGGGTTCTCTCAGATTGAGGGAGTTGATTACACTGACATCTTTGCCCCTGTCGGCCGCATGACCTCAGCTCGAGCTCTGTTCGGTGTAGTGGCTCAGCATGACTGGGAACTACACCAGATGGATGTGAACAACGCGTTCCTCCATGGCTCTTTGGATGAGGAGATCTACGTGGCTCAGCCACCAGGCTTTGAGGACGGTGACAAGGTCTGGCGCTTGCGCAAGTCCTTGTACGGCCTCAAGCAGTCTCCACGGTGTTGGAACCGGGAGATCACTGGCACCTTGACTCGTGCAGGATACGTTCAGAGCGAGGCAGACCCCTCACTCTTCATCCTACCGACACCCGAGCGGTTTACCGCCATCCTGGTCTATGTTGATGACCTTCTGATTGCGTCTCCATCGGTGGAGGCCGTGAAGGAGGCCAAGGCTGTCTTGCAGACCGCCTACAAGATGAAGGACCTCGGTCCTGCATCGGTGTTTCTTGGTATGGAGATCGTGCGAGATTGCAGACATCGGACACTGTTGCTGCATCAGGCCCGATACGCACGAGTCGTGGGGGAGCGCTTTAGCGATCTCCTTGGTGCAGTGCCCACTGCTTCCACACCACTCACACCTGATGGGCAGGATGCCCTGAAGGTGGATGACCCTACACAGCTGGGGGTGACAATGGACGTGACCTTGTACCTCCGTCTTATCGGATCTCTGATGTACCTGGCCACCACCACGCGTCCCGACATCGCGTTCGCCGTCAACCTCCTCGCTCAGTTCTCGCAGGCTCCACGTGCGAGAGCACTTCACGCGGGTGTGCGAGTGGTACGGTACGTGGTCTCCACGCCTTATCTCGGACTTTGCTTTCGTCGGTAGTGTTCGGTGGTCCTTGACGGCTACACTGACAGCGACTGGGCTTGGAGCCGTGACGGGCGCAGTCACATTGGGTACGTGTTTCTGCTCGGTGGTACCGCTTTGTCTTGGCGAAGCGGGAAGCAGGGCTGCATCGCACGTAGCTCGTCGAAGGCAGAGTATGTGGCTCTGGGGGCAGGGGCTGCTGAGACAGTTTGGCTACAGCGCTTGTTTCTTGAGCTTGGGCAGTCAGTACCCGCCATTGTGTTGCGTTGCGAAAACCAGAGTGCACTCGCCATTGCGGAGAACTCTGGTGTTTTTCATGCTCGCACAAAGTACATTGCGGTTGAGCATCACTTCGCCCCGTGCGTGACAGTGGTTGAGTGTGGGATGAACGTTTGCGTCTCATCTGTCTGTGTCACCCACTATGTGGTTGTACCAGTGCTGCACGCGTATGGACATGCATACCATCAGGACATGGGGGAGTGTTGTGCTTTGTGCCGTTCCTGTACAGTTTACTGTGACCACTCGGCCGTGTCCATACTCGTGCAGATCCCTGAGGTAGGCGGCCCTGATGACACCGGCGCGACGATAGGCGGTTGACTACCGGCTTGGAGCTGACAAACCATTGTTCCAGAGCCCCAGATGCCACCGGGACTCTTTGCTGTGCTTCCTACGTCTTGTTGGCGCCTTTTGACGGACTGGCCATGAGGCCTATTTGCATGTTTTGCATTGTATGTTCACTGTCAGTCAATGGATGCATGCATGTGACCAGTCGTTGCGTCCGTCTTTTCATTCTGCACGTCTAGGTTCAGACGGCGTAGGATTCTGACATGTGTGCGCACAGTTACGGCCAAAACAATGGTTTTGGGCCGGTTTCAGGACAGCTCTTGGACTGCCGCGTGCGACACCCGCCGTGCGCCGCGGCAGGTATTTATGCCTTGGACCTGTCAGTTGTCATTTCTCTGTGCATATGCTATATTGAAGCATTCTGACAATGTGCCTTGTGTCTCCTAGCCAAACCCTTGCCGTTGCGTGTACGACCTGTGACTGTCGTCACCGTCTGACCAGGCACTGACGCCCGGTCAGCGGTCTGTTGCTAGGAAGCTTCTACGCACTTTCTCAGTGCCGCCGGCAGTCTTTGTCACTGCTTTTGATGTCTACACGCGCCTAGTGCTGTGTTTGATTGCACTGTTGCATTCGGAGCAATGTATCATGTATAGGATCCAAGTTTCATGAGTTCTAGGCGCTGTTGGTTATGGGGACTAGAGTAGACGCCGCGAGGGTTTAGGTGGCCATAACTATTGAGTGTTATTTTTCTAGCTAATACTGACCGCACGGTTGCGTTTGCAGCATGCGTATTATGGTATGGTCTAGTTTTTAGACAAAACGGACAACGCATGGGCTTTCGGCTGTTGGCCGTCTGGAAGGGCTCACAGAGAAAACCTGCTTGCCTGAGAATAGAGCTATTTTCTGAATGGCCGGTGAACTGAGTAACAAGCTCTACAGAGTTGGGGGAGGCTACATCTTGAAGGGGTCTCCCATTGTGTCTTATTCTTAGTTGTTAGTCAGTCATTTCTAGTTCTCAGCTACTTGCTGGCGCTAACACTGGCACGCGCATCTCCGAGTAACTCAGACTTAGACTCTAGGGCTGCACACTAAGGGGACAGCAGACTGAACAACGAGCGTGGAAGCCCGCACGCTGCATTGAAAACGCAGCTGCCCCAACTTGCGCACTAGAATAGTATCCAGCTTGGTATCAGAGCGAGAGCGCAACAGTAGTAGCAAACAACCAGCATACGGGTTTTTGACTACGCCGGCGGACCTCCATACACGCCAGTGCGGGGGAAATGCTGCTAGATTTTCCTCGACATCATTGACCCGCCTGGTGGCAGCGTCAAAACTTTCCCTAGGGCCACTAGGCAAGGGGAAATGTTGCCGGATTTTTTCGACGAAAATGACCCCCACATGTGACGGAAGGAGGTGAGCGGCAACCTACGCGAGGCACCTGCTAGCGACAATGCACGTGGCGAAGTTATTCAAATGTAGTGACTGGCAGCAGCAGCAAGCACCAGCAGTAGCCTACGACAATACTAGCAGCT
The DNA here is from genome assembly GCA_023375785.1 of Penium margaritaceum. Taxonomy (NCBI): domain Eukaryota; kingdom Viridiplantae; phylum Streptophyta; class Zygnematophyceae; order Desmidiales; family Peniaceae; genus Penium; species Penium margaritaceum. Next base: position 35,437 of record SZWC01018053.1, on the reverse strand, counting down.
TGTAGCGACAACGAGCAGTGACAGCAGCAGCGTTTAGCAGAAGCGGCCAACATTAGCAGCAGGTCGTCGAAGCAGCAATGCGTAGCAGCAGCAACCAGTAGTAGCAGCAGCAACAGTAAGCAGCAGCAACAGCAAGCAGCAACACCAGCAGCAAGCTGCAACAGTAAGCTACAACAGCAGCTCACTACTGTATTAGTGCGCAACAGCGTCGAGCAGTAGGAGCAAATAACAGCAACAGCATGAAGCAGCCATAGTAGTAGCAGCGAGCAACGGCTAACAGCAGCCAGTAGTAGCCATCAGCAGCAGCTGCAATAGTGGCCAGCAGCAACAACAACAACAACAGCTGCTGCTCGCAACAAACAGCGACTCGCGAGTAGAAAGCTCGTTACTTGCAGCTCCCAGCGAGCTTGTTGCTCGCAGCTCGCGGCTCGTAGCGAGTAGCGAGCTTGCAACTCGCAGTGACAAACAAAGAAGAAGCAAAAAGGAAGGCACTTAAAATAATCCGCACCCTGCAACTGGCCCTACACCAGGTGCAGCAGCCACCTTTGGCATTGTAGTAGCTACGACAGCTATAGTAGCATGCAATAGATGAGCAGCAGCAGTAGCAGCAGAAGCAGCTGCTACAATAGCAACTATAGCAGCAGCAGACGTAGCAAGAGCAGTTGCAACAACAAGAACAACAACAACAATGGAAGCATCAGCAACAGCACGTGTTACTACACCAACAACCACAGCATGAGCAACAGCTACAACAGCTACAGCAATAGAACAGCAATAGCAGCAGTAGCAACACCGGAAGCGGCAGTTGTAGCAACTATGTAGCTGACAGAACAGCAGTTGCAGCAATAGCCGCTGCTGATGTCAGCCTTCCTTGGCTGACATCATTACTGACATCACTGCTGATGTCAGCAACGACAACACAAAAAAGAACATCAACAACAACCATACAGATAACGCAGCAATAGCTGGTGATGTCAGCCATCCTAGGCTGATGTCATTGCTGACATCACTACTGACACCAGCAACACACAAAAAGAAAGAAACCTTAAGAGAGGCAGTATGACCAATAACAGGGAGGGTTCCTCCTCTGCTGACCCGCCTTCTTGCAGCACCTACAACCGTTGCAGCAGCAATAACAATGACAGTAGCTGCCGCCGATGCAACAACCACAGTAGCAGCAACAGGAACAATTGGTACAGCAACCCACCACAACAGCAACAGTAGCAACAACAGCATCAGCTGCCGCTGCTACAAACGTATCAACAGCAGCAGCCGCAACAGTAACAACAAGAGAAGTAGCAACAGTTGCAGTAGCTGCATGAGCAGCACCAACACCCCATAGGCTCTGTGGACAATCATGATGGCTTGAGAGATTTGCTCGTTGCCCTGCGCCAACAGCTCGAAACGCTGACACAACAACTAGCGGCACAACAGCCGTCGACACCGCTATCGCAACAGTAGTTACATTAGTAGCATCAACGGCTCTGTGTCCTTGCGTCCGTCTGGTCGTATCATCCTACATGCCACCGCCGTGTGGTACGTGCCTTGCATGTCCGCACCTTCCTCCATCTCCTCACTGCCTGTAAAGACTGGCTTTGTGTATGTCACCAGTTTGCTCTCTCCACAGCACACACATCTCCTGCACCGCCCCCTTTGCCACGTCAACTCTGCTGCTATCGACCGCATGCATCGTACATAGCCAACCAAGTTTCTTGATCCAGACTCGTTTCCTCTGCCGTGTCCCACTAAGTGCATTAAATGTGCTCAGGGGAAGATGCACAGGTCTACCTATTCCCTGTCCGCCTCTCGTGGGTCCGGACCCTTGGACTTGGTCCATTCTGATGTCATGGGTCCCGTTCTGATAGTGTCTGTCAAGGATCACGGACGCTATGTCCTGAACCTCACCGACGACTACTCCCGCTACCGCTGGGTCTTCTGTCTCTGACATAATAGTGATGTCGTCCCCACCATTCGAGACTAGCTGGTCCGTGCTAAGCGCCAATGTGGTCGCCCTCTCCACTGCTTCCGCTCTGATCGCTGTGGCGACTTTATGGGGGAGACCACACTCTTTTCGCTTCTCAAGGCATTCATCACGAGACATGAGCACCGTACACGCCAGCCCTGAACGGTGTCTTTGAGCGATGGAACCACACCATGGGCGACGCCGTTCCCACCATGCGGGTTGAGTCTGGTCTCTCCGATGGCTTCTTCTTTGAAGCCATGACCTACATGACGTAGGTCTAGAACCGGATTCGTCACGGACCCCTTTTCCGCCAGTCCACACCATACCATCACTGGTGCGGGGATCGCGCCGACATTCACCCGGCTCGTGTCTGGGGTTGCCTGGCCATCGTGTGGTTGCCTGCCCCACACTAGGACAGCAAGCTCAAACCTCGCGGACGACCATATACCTTCCTCGGCATCTCGCGTCAGTTGAAGGCATGGCGCTTCTCAGATCCTTCCTGGCACTGCATAGTCGAGTATCGGGATGCCCTCTTCTTTGAGGACCTCTTTCCCCGCGACCTCGTTCGCTCCGGCGTATCGATGTTCCTCCCTTCATAAGGGGGAGTGGTGGGTCCATCTTACGTCCAGCCGCGTCCGTGCATCCCAACGTCTACGCCCACAGGTCCCCCAGGGCCGACTGCCTCGTCTGTGCCTGCCAACCTCTTTGGGTCGGCTTCCCCGCTCGTGTCCGCCAGCCTCCAGGGCCGGCATCCCCATCCGTGTCCATTAGCCCCATTGAGTCGGCTGTCCCCTCCGTGTCTGCTAGCCCCTCAGGGTCGGCTTGCGTCAGAAACCGGGATACAGTTGCAACGTGGCCCGACGGGTCTTCTATGTTCACGCTAAGTTTGTGCGGGTGGTTCTGAGTCTAAGCGTGAGCTTTCTCATCGCATCACACTATGTTTCTGGAAGTGGAAGAAAGTTGTGAGACAGTCACTTTTGGGAAGGGAGGAACGCAGTATTGCGTTGATTTTAGAACATGGACATGATCGGAGCATTTGTGCTAGTCATGAGCTCTCCATCGCACCAAACTGTGCGCGATGCAAATCACCATAGCTCCCGCTACATCAGCTGAAGTGCAACAACCCAAATCAGTCGCTCAATCGGCGACGCGCACCACGTCGTCCGCCAAGGCGCCCTCACACATCAAGGATCCATGAAAACGCCATTCCGGAGGCGCAGATGTCCCTATGTGTAGCGGCGATGCCCCTCGCGCCTTTGGGGTCTGTTTTGATGGGTTAATCATCATGTCTGGTGATGAGGATTGATGTGGTTTGAAACCTGTTCGCGGACCTACAGTAAGAATTTTGACCAAGTCCCCGAGAAACAAACTGTACTAGACCAAGTTTCGGACTGCGAGCCAGGATTTTGGCCCTCAGTAACAAAGTGCACTCCTGAAATCTGGCGGATCATCCACCGGACGCCTCTGCAGCTCTTCCGGAGCAAAATCCCCAGATGGCATTTTGTTACTTATTCCGGTCAATTATTCACCGGAAGTCAAACCGCGGCCGGCTCCCAGAGCCGCTGCGCACACCCCAACTTTGGAAGCCCATATCTCCCTTGGTTCTTGTTGGATTGTGGTGAAACAACTTCCACCGGATTCAGCGACTTGTCAACTTTAAGGAGCAATCATTAACTCTAGGTTCCGAGTAATCCTCAAGTCGCCAGATCTAACGACCAAGAATTTTCTCTCCCTGGCGGCTCGGCGACGCCTCCCGTAGCCGCACCTGGGCATGTAGAGGAGCAATCTTCAATAGCTTCCCTGCCTGTGTCCGCCAGCCCCCTAGGGTTGGCTGCCCCGTCCGTGCGCACCAGCCCCTCTGGGTCGGCTTCCTCGCCCGCGTCCGCCAGCCCCCCAGATCCAGCAGCCTTATCTGTGTCCGCCAGCCCCTCTGGGCCGGCTGCTCCATTCGTGTCCGCCAGCCCCTCAAGGCCGCCTGCCTCATGCGTGTCTGTCACCTCCTCCCGGCCGGCTACCTCGTCAGTGTTAGCGCGTTATACACGAGGTCTCGGAGGGAGCCTCCCACTTAGGCGAACATTGAGCACTCAGGCTGTCTCCCTATGCCCTCTCGTGCCACGACCCCCTGTCATCCCACGAGGCTCCATACCTCCTGGTAGACCCACTCCCACAGTCGTGAGTGGGGATCCTGACACCAAGGCGCTTAGCTTGGCGACTTTGTCAGTCATCACTGACATGCATCCTGGGTCGGCTTTAGGCTACACCTTGCTCCATCAGGAGCACCAACGTGCCGTTGCGGCTAAAATCACGCACCTGCCACCTGGGGCCAACACGCATTTGCCCTCACTGTTTTCCCCATAGAGCAACCAGAGGACCAATCCACCCTACGTGAGGCCTGGGCTGTTGACAAGGTGTGCCCCTTGCCATGAGTGCCGTCGATCGCAATCCTTGGTTCGACCACTGAGGAGTGGTTGAACACCTCATCTAAATTTAGATTTGGATTCCTTGGATTTTTCTATACAGGATCGAGCTTTGAATTGCTCGATTTGAGTGAGTATTCAGAAAGTTAGCCTAGCCTGAAAATCAGGTGTTGGGCGGGTGGAATCTGGTACCCGCCATGGGTGGCCGGATACTCCACCACCAATGATCCGAGTTCGTTCCTAATAGGCTCCAAATGCACCAGGGGTATGGACGAGGTCACCAAAAGGACCTCCTTGACCAGGATGAACCTCTCCTTGACTTCTGGGCGAGGAAAGGCGCTTTGACGGCCCGAAGCGCCTCCCGTCGCCTACAGTGCAAGGCCAGGTGGACGGCTCCACCAAGGGTTACTTTGATGGCCGTAGCAGGGGCTCTACTGCTCCGTTTTGGGTGTGCTTGGATGCGTTGGAAAGGTTGGATCACATGCTATAAGGATCTGATGTAATCTTACTATGCTAACTAACCAAAACGTGTTTCGATTGAGTTCTACTGAATGCGACGTTCTCTGCCCACTCATATCCGTGATCCTGCAGGAGAAGTTGCTCAATGAGCGATCACAAAATCATCCTTGCCTGAGATTTCCTTCAGTTGCATAATCTACGGGTCAAATTAAGCACCGTATCAGTTTAAATCACCATACATGGCAAAAAGTGCCACATGCCTCTGGTCAAGCGACCCAAAATGCAAAGATAGTTACAAGAAGTAGTAGAGTTGGAAGGACTAGAAGAAGATGCAGCAGCCATAAAATTTCAACTCACATCTCTAGATGTGGCCAAGCGATTCCTGAAGTGTGGAGATCAAGCATAGTTAGTCCATGTTGAAGTAGGGACAGCGAAGATATTACAAGGTGATACCAACAGCCTTAACGCCTGAGAAGTTTGCAGCCATATCAAAGGAGTTTGCAGAGCTCATCAAGGAGTTCAAAGGGCTTTTCCCCGAAGAACTGCTCCAATAGATACTCCCCCGACGGGACATCGACCATCACATAGACCTAAAGCCAGGCAAGAGGCCGGTGGTGAAGGAGAACCATCAGATGAGCGATCACGAGCTGACGGTAATCATGAAGCAACTAGATAGGAAGCTTGGTCCGGGGTTCATAAGACCCTCCATGTTAACCAATGCGACATCTGTACTTTTTTTAAAGAAGGAAACCGGAGAGATGCAGATGTGCGTGGACTGACCAGTGTTGAACAAAACAACCATCTAGAAATGCTACCTCTTCCTCCAAGCAAAGAAACCTTTTGACCAAATCTGTGGTGCATGAGTGTTCAGCAAAATTGACTTATGCGTATCCGTCAAGACATCGAGAAGACAATTTTGCACACTTGATACTGGCACTTTGTGTCCATGCTTATTCCATTCAAACTCACAAACATCCTGTCAATGTTTGTGGCGGTGATGATCAACATCTTTTTCATGCACCTCGATGACTTCATCGTCCTATATCTCGACGACGTTCCAGTATACAATTGCATCCCATAAGAAAATAATGGACATATCCGAAACATTGTGGAGACTTTACAAAGAGATCTTTTCTTAAGAACTCTTGAAATGCGACTTTGGTCACTGTTTGATCAAGTCTTGATGATGTAGCCCCAAGGCTACATCAGCTACAGCTGAAGAATCACCATGGACTCGAAAAAGGTGGAGGCGGTCGCATGTTGGCTGACGCCTACCAATTTTTGGGACGTCCAAGGGCTTTTGGAATTCTAGTCTATTACCATCGATTTGTAAAATACTACTCATGAGTGTCAGCCCCACTCTATGATATCATCAAGAAAATCACCAAGTGGAAGTGGGGGGAATGCGAACAAAAAGCGTTCAACTCTTTGTGAAACGCTTTTACCTCGGCACCAGCACTACGATTGGCAGATCCAATGGTGGACTACGTCATGGCCACTGACGTGTCTGATCGAGCCACCGGAGTCATTATCCTCCAAGACAACAATGGTGGAGAACAAGCAATCACGTACATGTCACAAAAAATGTGTGGGCCAAATCTCAACTACATGGTACACGAGAAAGCAATGTCCACAGTCGTGTATGCGTTCAAGACATGGCAATGCTTCTTGGAATGTCGACCATGCATTGCTCACATCGACCATCACGCCCAGAATTATCTCAAAAGTCAGCAAAATCTAAGCATTTGGCAGACTCCATCAATAGAATTCCTTGAGTCTAACTTCGACTAGGACATTGAGTACCGACCGAGAAAGCTAGTCCAACAAATGTTGTAAGCGGAAGACTAGATTTAATGGCCGAGATGAGCACATTGCTCGTCGAATGAGACTCCTACCTTACAATGTTGTTTTTGCAAGGCTACAAGGAGTTTGACGGGTACGACAGAATTAGGTTTTGGTTCGATGAACCCTAATGGCGATGGTGATTTACTCGCCAAGCTGTCGTCCCTCCGAACGATGGACTACAAAGAATGTTAGGGGAGGAATACCAAGGCACCACTCCATGTGGACACTTCGACGGGGATAACATGCTAAAGAAATGGGTGAAGTGCTATTGGTGGAGCAAGTTGTAGACCGACGTGGCAGCCTTCTGCAAATCATGCGACAAATGACGGAGACAAAATCTTGCCGCACGCAGCCATCGAATCTACTCCAACCACAACCCAATCCGATGGAATCATGGGCTTACATGAGCATGGGTTTCGTGACGGGACTGCTAGCCACTCTAAAGGGGTATGACACCATCCTCGTCGCGATGAACAGATTTTCAAAAATGTTGAAAATCACTCTGACAATGACCATAGTCATTGCAAAAGGAAGATCACGATTGCTTCTAAATGAGATTGTACAATTGCACAGCGCACCACGAACCATTATCAACCATAAAGATGAACGCTTCTCCAATCATTTCAGGCGTGAAATGTTGACGCATTATGGCAGTTGAATTTAGTTGTTAACAACATTGCATCCTCTGACCGTCGGGCAAGCCGAGCGGACCAACCAGATGCTCGAACAACTCCTCTGCACTTTGTGCAAGCCCAACGTTACCAATTGGGGGACTAAGTTGCCAACCGCCGAACTTGGGTATAACTTCGCCACTTCCACTGCAACGAGCAAAGTTCCTATCGAGGTGGTGTGAGGAAAAATCTGGACCACACCAGCTGGATAATAGATTCAAAGCAACATCCTCGCGCTCGACATCCACCTGAGGGACTTCACAAGCGTTTGGGACGAAACATGACGTACACGTGAAGACTCAAGAAGCCATGAAGCAAGCTGCCGACCGACATCGGAGCGATGAAGTGTTCAACGCCGACCATTGCGTCCTTCTCAGTTCAACGAAGATCAAAACATAAGGACAATGTTTTGCGAAGCTCAAAGCTGCTTCTTAGGACCGTTCGAGATCAAGCGAATGCAAGCCCCAGACGTCGCTCGACTTTGCATACTTGACAACACGACGCTACATTCTATCTTCTACATCAGCAAACT
>SZWC01018052.1:35388-50711 GCA_023375785.1 Penium margaritaceum | reverse complement strand
AAAAAACCAGCTTGTTTGCTCAAATTGTAAGATGCAAACGATTGAAGCAGACACCCTCAAGATTATTAGCTTAATTACATTCCGTTTATAGGTCCATGATATTAAGCTTTCGAATTTTCAAGACTTGAGAATGCTAACAATCACGTCAAAACATTATCAAATACAATATCTGATAAACAAGATAAATATAAGATAACATCTAGATTTTTGGTTTCAATACTTTTACCATCATGAAATCCACAAGTTAATGTAGTCCACATCAAGTGATAAGGACGTAAACCATGATGCTTTGCTAGACTCAGAAATCATTTGAGCAATGATAATCTCCGTATTCCACAACCCGCCACTAGAAGGTCATGGACATAAACGAATAGGATAGAAACATTCGATCTTCTATTTGTGGCAAGACATGTGCGCCAATGTAAAAAATTATGGTATGAAATGTGACCCTTGACCTCAACAAAAGGGTAATGATCATGGACTTAAGCATGTTTCCATTTGTATGACTATTAGAGTGAGCAAGAACGAACTTCATAACTTGTCTTCCAAAAAAGGCCTATGTCCATCATTTTGTACTAGTGGTCGTGGTTATTTTGAGGTTGATAACATGTTTGATCCAAAGAACCAATGACAAGAGGTCGCTTGTCTCTTCATTGCAATAAGTCCATCATGAATACCTTGCAATATGTCTCAAAGTTTCGTATCATGTTATGCTTGAATCAATCCATAGATAGAGTGCATAATTTGCACTCTTGAGAAAATAATCTCTCAAAAGGAACAACAATCATCACACCATTGACCAAGTGTAGCTACAAGTATGGAAATATCCTCGATGAGAGAAATCACTAATTCAGCAAGAAACTATAGAATATAGCTCAAAAACAAGAAAATACACAAAAAGAGGACAACCAAAAACATTTTGGCCCATGAAATCACTCACATGCACATTAATGGTCATAAAGGAAACCACACCAACCATATATGTAACGAGGTGCCTTATTTTTTTGGCATACTCCGGGTCTCACTCGGGATTTGTGGGCACTCGACGCATTTTTCATTTTTCGCAAATGCATTGGGAGGTCTGGCTCGACCCCGCCAACGCTGATGCGAGGAGGAGGCGGAGCGAGCGCGTGAGTGAACCCCGGCGTGGAGTTCACGCTGGCGCTAGGGGTGTGTTTTGCGCGAACCCCCATGCGGCGTTCCAAACACGCCACACGCGGGTGGCTTCTCCCTGTCGATGGGCAGCGTATCGAATACACTATTCGCCGAGGGGTCTCTCGCGCGGACGGGCTCCCAATACCAGATGCGGTCAACTGCGACTGCGCACTCACCGCCGTAAAGCATACGCGATGGAGTGCAACGCACGTAGCGGCTCGCCAAGAGAGAAGACAGACCATCGATCTCGGCAATCAACGGCCATGTATTTCTCGCACTAGGCATTAGGTGCAAGTACAGCACCACGTTCAGGTGCAAGCAGAGCACTGGGTTCAGGAGCAAGTACCTTGCTACAGCAAGCTAGTAAGCAGTAGGCTGAGGCCTGGGCTAGCCAGCCAGATAGTATAAATACCCTGTACTCAATTCAATCTATTTAACCTGTATTTTCCAGCTCTGGCTTCTAGACATGTCCAAGTCTAACTTTCCGCTACGATGGTGCTCTACACACACTAAAGGCTAATATCCAGAGAGCACCCACTCTTACATGTGGTATCAGAGTCAAAGCCATGCGTTGGGCGGAAGCACAGCCAGAGCTCGCGAAACTTGAAAGAGCGAAGGCACGGACTACGCCGGACAACGTCGAGGCTGATCGAGAGGGAGATTGCTGGACTAGACTTCGAAGCCAACGCACGAGCCAACCTCTGGAAACTTTTCTACATCTCCACACCGCCTACCATGCGCGCCTGGGAGACGACAAGTGACACCCACGCACTTCGAAGACGTCAGATGTTTGTCGTAGACTGCGGAATTGTTGCCGGAACATTTTTCAATTGCTGCCAAAACGCTGCCAATTTTTCTGAAGGATCTCGAGTGGCTAAAATCTATCTAGAACCATGGAGCAGGCCCTGCAGCAGATTGTAAAGCAGCTTGGAGCCCTCAAGCTAGAGAACGAGCGGCTCTTTCGGCAAATGGGTGACCTGCGGGACGGGACTAACGCTAGACAGGTTGGGGCGGCCCGGTCAAGGAGTCCGCCGAGACCAAAGCCAAAGGCTTCGGAAGCATTCAATCCGTCTGTCAAGGGTGTGAGCATACGAACCTGGTTGTTTGCAATGAACAGCTACTTTGGGGTTCTGGGTCACCCTCTAGAGGACGATGTTGTGCGTGTGTCATTCGCAATGGCACTGCTACACAGAGCAACATTGGACTGGTGGAGGCAGTTGAATATGCTAGCCACTCGAGGTGGAGGTGGGAATGCAGCTTTGCAACATGCTGTGTTGTGGCAACCAGGCGCGGTGCAAGTGAAAGCTCGCGTGCTGACGACATGGGAGCAGTTCAAGCAAGCCATCAGAGATCGATTCGATCTTCTGAATGCCTCCATGGTCGCACACAACAATCTTAAGCAGCTGAAGCAGATCGGCTTGGTGTAGTGTTTTAGACGCCGTTTCTTGGCATTGTGCTCGGAGATTGACGACATGAGCGAGCCGGAAATGGCAGAAAAATACCACGACGGCTTGAATGAAGAAATTCAGCGCACGTTGGCACTAAGTGCCATCATGGAGTTCCAAGAGATGCTAGCCACTGCTATGCGCGTAAACGCACTTCGCTACCATTGGGGGGGTTTCTGTGAGAAGCAAGAGGATTTTGAGCGTCGAGCACAGCACCAACAAGCATACCCCATAGAGATCGACGTAGTGCAAGGAGGCAAGTAGCAGAGCAAGCCGCATGGTGGGAACTGTTGGATCTGCAGGAAGCCTGGGCACCATAAGAAGGACTGCAAGAAGAAGTAGCATGGAAACGGCAACCAGCAGTGAGTGGCGGGCATCCATCTGCTGGGAAAGCTTCGTTCGCATCAGCGAACACCAGCCTCAAAAGTCCATCGACAACTAGGGAGCTCACAAGTGTATTGCTGTAGAGTGAAAGAAGTGGGAGCAATCTTGGGATCTTGTGAAAAGCCAAAACATTATCGGCTTGTACTGTGGACGGCGAGAGGCGCCAGACTCACTGGTAGATTAATGTGTTACAGGATTGGGGCGCGTCATACTCATTCTTCAGCGACAAGCATGCAAAGAGGTAGGGTCTTGGATGGCTACCTGGGAAGCCAACTAAGACCAAGTTGGTGCAAGGGGAGCTGGAGTGCGGACTGCCTCTGAGGCCTCTGAGGATCCGTCTGAGCAAGCTGTAGTGCGATGTGAACTTTTGCACGTGCCCAATGGATACCTATGACGCCATTCTGGGGTGTGACTGGCTGTATCGGTGGAATCCTGCTGTGAATTGGGTGTGCAGCCAGGTTAAAGTGAAGAAAAGCGGAGAGCAAATCATTTTGCCATTGTGGGAAAATGAGAAGGACTCCAAGGCAGGCAAGGTGCCGGGGTCAAGTTGCGAATAGCTGAAGTGCTGTAAGCGCAAGGGGAAACAAGTGTACCTTGTGTGGGTGCGTCAGAAGGAAGCAGATGCAGAGGTGGAAGTGCTAGGAGCAGAGACAAAGCAACAAGCGGGTGAGCAGCTGAAAGCACGTGCAACAGATCTATCGGAAGGCATCAAAGGAGTGTCCGACATCTACAGTGAAATGTTTCCTGCTAAGCTGCCAAAGGGTTTACCATCAAAGCAAGACATTGACCACAAAATTGATTGGGTTACGGGCGCAACTCCAACGGTACGAGCTGCTTATTGCATGAGCGATAACGAGTTGGGTGAGCTGAAGAAGCAGTTGGAGGAGCTAACACAGCAATTGTTCATCAGACCGTTGGTGTTGCCTTATGCTGCACCGGTCCTCTTTGTGAAAAAACAGATAGGGGAGTAGCGGATGTGCATGGACTATCACGCACTGAACAACGTAATGATCAAGAACCGGTACCCACTGCCAAGGGTTGAAAACATGTTTGACCAGCTGAGGGGAGCGCAGGTTTTTAGCAAGATTGACTTCCGCTTGGGGTACCATCACATCTGGATTGCGGAGTAGGATGTTGAGAAGACAGCGTTTTGGAAGCGGAATGGCCATTTCAAGTACCTCGTGATGTCGTTTGGGTTGACCAACGCTCCTGCAACATTCATGAGCCTCATGCACAGGATCTTCCACCCTCACTTGGACCAGTTCGTGGTGGTGTTCCTCGACGACATCCTCATCTACGCCCAAACTCTGGAAGAGCATCAACAATATCTTCGGCAGGTGTTGGAAATTCTTCGAAGAGAGAAGTTGTTTGCAAAGCTCTCCAAGTACGGGTTCAAGAAAAGGTTAGTGGAGCTCCTTGGGCACATCGCGAGCGGGAAGGGCCTCCACATGGACCCAAAAAGGGTGGAAGTAGTGATGCAGCAGCCGACATCAAAGTGCGTGTGTGACATCCATGTGTTCCTCGAATTTGTCAACTACTACTAGAAATTCATCCGAAGGTACGGAGAAAAGGGTGCGCCGCTGAGTCAGCTATTGAAGAAGAATCACCAATGGGAATGGGGCAATCAGGAGCAAAAGAGCTTTGAGGAGCTCAAGGCTGCAATGTATGAAGCTCCGGTTTTGGTGCATCTAGATTCATCCGAGCAGTATGTCATGGCGACGGACGCAAGCGTCTATGCCATTGGGGCGGTGCTGATGCACGATCACCGAAAGGGGCCGCAACCGATTGCGTATGCATCTTGTAAGTTGCAAGGTGCAGAGTTTAATTATGCAATCCATGACAAGGAAATGATGGCAGTGATCCATGCGTTCAAGCACTGGAGGTGCTACCTCAATTCCCGACGTTGCGTGGTCTTCACGGATCACTATGCTTTGAAGTACTTGAAGACGTAGCCGAAGCTGAGTCGCTGACAAACTTGCTAGATGGGGTTCTTGGAAGGAAGTTTTGACTACGAGATCTAGTACAAACTTGGGAAGGTGAACCTGGAAGATCCTCTTTCACGGAGGCCGGACTTGATCCACAATGCCATCTCAGTGCTGATGGGATCTCCAGTCATGCATAGCCTTTTCAAGCATTGTTATGTCGTGGACAGTGAGTTCACTGGTAGTGCGCAGAAAGACGTCACGTGGGATAGAACGTATTGGCAAAGGGGGCAAGAGTAGAGGCTTTTCGTGTCGGACTATGCGCCATTGAAGCAGTTGTTGCTGGAGGAGGCGCATAACACCCATTACTCAGGTCACTTCAGCTTCGACAAGACGCTGAAGGCCTTGGCACACCAATATCGGTGGTCATCAATGGCAACTGATTGAAAGAGGTTTGTGAGCAGCTACGGAATGTGCCAACGTATCAAGGCACGAAGGACCAAGCCACCAAGGGAGCTACAAACATTACTTGTACCAGAGAGGCCCTTAACAGACATCTCGCTTGACTTCATCGGCGGGATGCCTATGATGTGGCAGGGAAACAACACAGTGTTGGTGGTGGTGGATCGGTTTTCCAAGATGGCACATTTGGTTGCATGTCCTGAGAGCATCACAGTTGTCAAGACAGCTTAACGCCTCCTCAGTCATGTCATCAAGATGCATAGAGTGCCGCAGTTGGTGGTCTCAGAGAGCGATCCATGCTTCACTTCATGATTCTGGAGAGATCTCATGGTGAAGCCGAGCACGCGAGTTTAACTAACCACAGCATACCACCCACAGAGGGATGGGAAGATGTAGTGCACGAACAAGACATTGGAGCAACTGTTGCAGAGCATAGTCCCACCGGATGGAGAGGGTTGGGAGGAGAAGCTCGGAGTGGCAGAGTTTGCCTACACCTCAGTGGTGTCAGCATCAAAAGGGAAGTCATTGTTTGAGATGGTCTATGGCCACGAGCCACTAAGCCTAGCCTCCCTTGCTACGGCAACGTCTCTTCCGGATGTGTAGCACATTGCTCACGGGTTTGCCACCACTTGGGACGTAGTGTGGCAACGGCTGTTATAGGCATAAAAGCAGCAGAAGCAATACGCTGATAAACATCGCTCTGCTGAAGAGTTCAAGGTGGGAGATCACGTGATGTTAAACTATGCTAACCTGCAGTTGATGGGAGTTGGGAGTCCCAACCTGAAACCACGATGGGTGTGTCTGTTACGCATTTTGGAGAAGCGGTTGGCCGTTTCATACAAGCTAGAGCTGCCAGCTCACTACATTATCCATCCGGTGTTCCACATCTCCATGCTTTGTGCCTATTGCGACCCTAACACATTCTTTAAGAGTCGCGGGACAACTCCACCTCCTACTGTCCAGGTTGAAGAAAGTGAGGAGTTTGAGGTGGAGAAGATTCTGGTGGACCGAAAGAGGGGACGTCGACGTGAGTTTCTGGTGTAGTGGAAAGGGCCATAACTCTTGGGAGCCAGAGGCCAATTTTCATGTTCGGGGTGGCAACACTGTTCTCCAGGAGTATCTAAGGTGCGTCGGGACGTCGTGCCTCCGAAGGGGGCGTAAATGTAACGAGGTGCCCTTTTTTTCTAGCATACTCTAGGTCTCATCCAGGATTTGCGGGCACTTGGCACATTTTCCATTTTTCAGAAATGCGTCCGGAGGTCTGGCTCGACCTTGCCGTCGCCTATGCAAGGAGGAGGAGGCAGAGAAAGCACGCGAGTGAGCACCGGTGTGGAGTTCATGCTGGCGCTAGGGGTGTGTTTCGCACGAACCCCCACGCTGCGTTCTGAACACGCCATGCGGGGGTGGCTTTCCCCTCTTGACGGGCAACGTATCGAATACGCTACCCGCCGAGGGGTCCCTCTCGGAGCCTGGTTTTGGACACCCAATGCGGTCAACCGCGACAACGCACTCACCGCCAAAAAGCATACGCGGTGGCGTGCGACGCATGCAGCGGCTTGACAAGAGAGAAGACAGAGCGTCGATCTCGACGATCAACGGCCATGTATTTCTTGCACTAGGCATTAGGTGCAAGTAGAGCACTAGGTTCAGGTGCAAGTGGAGCACTAGAATTTGGAGCAAGTGCCTTGCTATAGTAGTAGGCTGAGGCCTAGGCTAGCAGGCCGGACATTATATATACCTTGTACTCACTTCAATCTACTTAACCTATATTTTCCAGCTTTGGCTTCGAGACATCTCCAAGTCTAATTTTCCGCTTTGTCTGTGCTCTCCACACACTAAAGCCAAATCTCTAGAGAGCACATACTCTCACAATACAGCTAGAATAAACATTGGAGCTTCAAGACATGGAAATTGAATGCCCAGAAGCAAGTGGCCTCAGAATGACTGAAAACAAAACGTTACCTTGGTGATGCACTCAAGAGCGAATCATCGCGTTGTGGTACTCTCACAATGTTTCATATTTCCACAATGAAAAATTGATTATAACAAAAATTTGTTTGTAAAGTTGCACCATGCACCAACAACCATAAATAGTTTGCTTACACCAAGCGAAGCCTTGAAACTTCTAATTACCTAGTCTGAGCAAACCTTTCTGCTTTTGCATCTTGTTTGCTATATTAATCCTAATCATTGCTTCTGCAAGGGCTCTTGGGACCTAAGCCTTCCTGTTTTGTTTCAACCTGTAGCATTTATTAAGCTCTTCCCCACAATTTGACAATCATCATTGTCTCCATCTTTATTCATTACCTCACTACGTACATGTCCATAGAACGTTGTGTAGTTATTTCATCAACCGTTCATCTCAACTTGGTCCCCTTGCTTTTGGCACTATGCTCTAGCAATCCTCGTGCATCTACACTCCTGACTCATCCATTTTACATGTGACTTTTAGCCTCTTCGGTGTTGTTGCTGCTCTTCCTCACTATCATGGCTGTACTACTAGGTTGTACATCCACATTATCGGCCCTCTGTGTCATTCAACACATCTTCAAGGCCACAACACTTTGTTGCATTGCCCATTAGACCTCTCATTCTTTTTTCTTCTTCAATTTTAACGTCACTTTTGCATGAGAATTGTACACTTGTACCAACACTTTTGTCTTCATGTTTTCATCACTTTTTCTACATCTTACATTTCTTTCACTGTTCTAAAATCGACACATGTATGTGGACGTGTTCATGATGAAAATAGAAAAACTTTTGTACCATAAGACCTGTCAATAAACACCTTGGTGAACAAATCCACTTAGTTCACATGTTTTATGTTAGAAAGTGGTAAACATCCACTAGTGACCTCATTGCTTTTTAAGAATGGGAGTGTAGAAAGAAAGGTTCCATTAACTCAGGCCTTGTGAAACACTTAGAAGTCTTCTTATGAGATGGAAAGGGGATTCTTTAAAACGTTGGGCAATGAAAAAAGATATACGACCCCAAAAATGATTGCGTGGTCTCATTTGATGTCACAGACCAGGTTTTTTTTCTTCATTTATAACCTTTGGCTAAACGATTACAAAACCCTTTGCCAATTTTCACTAGCTATTTTTTTATGTTGCTGAACAAGCACTATTTATTGCTGCTTCTATCGAGAATTAAGATGAATAATGTTTAACATTTCAATTTGTTGGCTTTTCACACTAAAGGAGAAATCTTTCAGCCACAAACACCAAATCATTTTGTCGAAGAACAACAAGAGGTCGTTTTTGCAATTTTGGCCACAAAATACACTTGAAATACATTTGTATGACTATTATAGTGAGTGAGCATGAACTTCATAACTTGTCTTCCAAACAAGGCCTATGTCCATCATGTTATACTAGTGGTCGTGGATATCTTGAGGATGATAACGCGTAATATCCTCCAAACCAATAAGAAGAGGCCGCTTGTTTCTTTACTTGAGGTTTCATGAATTAGTGCCACTTTCCAATGTGCTTTATTTTTAGAATTTTACAAGAAAAAATGCAAGAGTACTTTGCAATAGGTCTCAAATTTTAGTATCATTTTATGCTTGAATCAATCCATAAATAGATTGCATAATTTGCACTCTTGAGAAAATAATCTTTTAGAAGAAACAACAATCATCACACCAATGACCAAGTGTAGCTACAAGCAAAGAAATATCCTCAACAAAGCAATCACCGCTTAGCAAGAAACCATAGAATGTACGTCAAAAGTAAGAAAATACATCAAAAGAGGGAGCGCACAACCAAAAAATGTTCGGCCCATAAAATCCCTCACTTGCACATTTATGGTCATAAAGCAAACCACACCAACCTTGTAGCCACAAAATCCACTGGAGATTCAAGACATGCTAATTTAATGCCGAGGAGCAAATGCCATTAGAATAATTGAAAACAAAATGTTACCATGTTGATGCACTCAAGACCCTATCATTGTGGTGAGGTTCCCTCACAGTATCACACGATTCCACTCTAAAAAATCGAAAACAACAGCTATATGTTTGCAATGTTGCACCATGCACCAACAACCATAAATACCTAGCTTACACCAAGCGAAGCCTTGAAAGTTGTACTTAACTAGTACGAGAAAGCCTTTGTACTTTTGCCTCTTGTTTGTTATTTTAATCCTAATCATTGCTTCTGCAAGGGCTCTTGGGACCTAAGCCTTCCAGTCTCGTTTCAACTTGTAGCCTTAAATGAGCTCTTCCTCACAATTTGTCAATCATCATTATCTCCATCTTCATTCATAACCTCGCTACGTACATTTCCATAAACAAATATGTATTCATTTCATCAACCATTCATCCCAACTTGGTGCCCTTGCTTTTGGGACAATGCGATAGCAATCCTCGTGCTTCTACGCTCTTTACTCATCCATTTTACATGTGACTCTTAGCCTCTCCGTTGTTGTTGCTGCTCTTCCTCACTATTGTGGTTGTACTACTAGGTGGTACACCCACGTTATCGGCCCTCTGTGACATTCAACACATCTTCAAGACTACAACGCTTTGTTGCATTGCCCATTAGACCTGTCATTCTTTTCTCTTCTTCACTTGTAACGTCACTTTTGCATGAGAACTGTACAATTGTGCAATCGCTTATGTCTTCATGTTTAATCACTTTTTCTACATCTTACATTTCTTTCACTATTCTAAAAACTGACACATGTATGTGGAAGTTTTTATGATGAAAATAGAAACCTTTTTTGTACCATAACAGCTGTCAATGAACACCTTGGTAAAAAAATCCACTTAGTTCACATGTTCTTTGTCAAAAAGTGGTCAACATCCACAAGTGACCTCATTGTTTTTTAAGAATGGGAGTGCAGAAAGAAAGGTTCCATTAACTCAGGACACATAACCCTTTACCGATTTTAACAAGGTAGCTTTCCAATGTTGTTGAACAAGAATGTGGCATATTTATTGTTGCTTCTATCGAAGATGACGATAAATAATTTGCAACATTTCAATATCTTAGCTTTTCACACTAAGAAGAAATCTTTGAGCCATGAACACCAAATCTACTTGTGGAGGGACAATGAGAGGTCGTTTGCAGTTTTGGCCACAACATACACTTGAGTTGTATCTTCGGTTGATTAGGGACGCAAAAATATTTCAAAAGAGACGAAATCTTGCTTGTCCACAGAGGTGGTCAATGAATACTTAATACAGCTGGAAGCTTGCACACATTGATATGTGGCAAAACGGGCAGTATTGACCATCAACCTGCTGAGGAAAATTCATGGAAAATGCCAAAGAAGAATTGAAACATCCAACATGGTAAATGTATGGGCTGTAAAGAGAAAAGGGGGACAGCCCCTTGCGTTGTTAAACCATATGAAATAGCTTAGGTCCAGGTGTTATGCTAGTTTCCGAGTGTCACACATGTGTTTTATTTGGATGAAGATAAGGTCCAATATTCCTTCATCTTTCGTTCACATTATTGAGAACGCATAATGTAGGAACCTTTTATTTAAATTAAAACAGTTCATATTAAGTGGCAAGGGATGAAGAGGGAGGTTTGGTATATCTGTTTCACCTCGTAACATCAAGTGGAGGAATTGCAATCACCCCTCACTATTGCGTTGAATTCTTAGTGGTCGGCCATGTTATGGCAACCTTCAAGCTTGCAATAGGCCGCTGGAGTGGCCATTTGTAGGTAAGGTCTCTCGCCGACCAATCGCGAATGAGCCATAAGCCCTCCATCAAGCAAGTCGTTCAATCAAGGATTAAGAGGCCGTTATGGTGAGGCTTATGGTCTTGTGCCCTTGTCATTCAGTCTCCTCGGTGGCAAGGGCAAGTAGAGACAAGGGATAAAGGAAGAGCTAGAGTGAGGTGTAGGTAAAATTCAACACAAAACTATTGATCGTGTCGTGAATATGAAAGTTTTGTGATGATACATATTGAATCAATACTGAGTTTGCTTAGAACAATTTCCGAGGTATTATATTATAAAAGTCATGCAAACTCATGAGTTCAAGGTGCTCCATGTCTCCTTTTGGATTAAGAACGAGGGGTTAAGGTGAAAACATAAATGGGCCCCGGGAAAATAAAAGTGGTTCACAATTTGTGCATTGATTGATAATGAAATTGCTTTCATTTTTTGAATGAATCCTCCGAAGGATCTTCAAACTTGACATGTTGCTTTATCGTTCTATGACAACCTATATATGGAAAAATATCCACATACAACAGCTACTTGGATGGATATAGGTCTAGAGTAAACCCTCCTTACATGGATGGTTTCATTTATCTCTTTTCTCGTACAAGACAGTATATCCCCCAAAAATGATAAATTCTGGTGATTTGAGTCTAAATGCACAAAGAGATGGGCTCATTTCTCCTTTGATAAGTATGAAATGCTTCACTAAGTCAAACGCCAATCACGTTCAAGGTGAACCAATGTTAAGGGGAAAACTTCATAATAAACCTTCAAGAAATTAATGACTTGTATAAGAAATTAAATTATTATTATTCTGTAGTTTAGCAAAACTTTAATCATGTGCGTTCTTTAATAGGTACTTTGTTAAATATTTTTGATAGGTGAGATTTTGCTCAACACGAGCATTTTGAACTTGGTTATCTAAGTAAAGTTAGGTGCTTCTTATGAACAATCATGATACATCAGGTAAATTGATACAATTAGTGATACTAGATAGACGTTTTGTGTTGTATAACTAGTCAACTTAAGTATGCGTTGTTGATATGCTAACTTGTGGAAACTTATAGCGTTTTCAGAATCTATTTATGTTAATCTATGATATTGACATGGAACATATCTTGTACATGTATGAAGAAATGAAGGTTGCAAAACAAATCTGTTAAATCTTTTGTGAGAAGGATTTCATGAGGATTGTTCCGTTCATGTCTTTTAGTAAGACCACATTTTTATCTTTCACATCACGATTGATATCAATAATTGTTCCTTACGTCAATTTCACAATTAAGCCGCTCAAGGTTTCATTCCATGAAATAAATATATCCATATTTTTAATCTCCCCTTTTCCTCGTCGATAGTTTCCAATCCATTATCTAGGAAATATTCAATAGCATTAATATATGAAAAGATGTTGTGGTTTTCATGTACAATAATCCCATGACGTGCAATGACCACATGTACTCATAGACCACATGTTCAAAGGGAATGTTAAACTTTAATGCGAAAAGGGCACTAACACACTTGCAAATAACGTTTTCTGTACAAGTTTATTTCAATACTGTATTGCCCAGCTTCTTAAACGGCATTTGGCCCACAAAGGGTAGACGGCAAGTAGGCTAGGAAAGCCTAATTGCAGCAAAATTGTGCATACAATAATTTAATCCCAAATAGAACCCTTAAAAACGCAAAGTATGGTTTTCGAGCTCTGTCCTCCTTGTTGCAGTCAAAAAGGAAAGCGCGACGTGCTTGCTTCCAAAATATTTCATTCTTACAAAATGCCTACCGCGGGCAAATCGACTTCAACAGGGCATCAATCGAGAAACTGAGGACTGAACTTGTAATTTCTCTAATAACGAACAGCAATCAGCGGACGACCGCCAGTGATAACTAGTAAGACTGGCCAGCCGCATTTCTCTGTTCGTCTTCCGCTCATCGGAGCACAACGTTGTGGCACCATTTTCATGCAAAGGATACTCTTGCCGCCATTTTTGTTGCCGTCTTCAAGAATTGTGCATCATTCCATAACGACAAAAGAATCTAAAGCTCTTACTTGACATTCGTCAATAAACCATTATTAAGATCACTTTAAAAACGGCTCGCAAAAGTGACAAGGTGAAATCAGGTGGAATGAAACGTTTCCTCATAGATGTTTTCTATTGCAATCTCCAAATCAAAACATATGCATAGGCAGGAATAATCCACTGTATGCCTCACCCATGATTGAAAGATGAAAATCAAATGTATGTACTTACGTGCTGAACTTCATTTGGTGTTCATTCTTTTACCTTGAAAAATACTCAGCATTCACTTCAAGTAAGACAGACCTGAAAATCATGCAGGCAAGACTTATTCTACATTTTTTCAAACCTCGCAAAGCGATGCATCAATGGACCAATCAGATATTAAGAGACCTTCAGAGAAGTTTCACCGAGTATAAGTCTGTGTTTAAATGCACATGAAACCAGCGTCAACATCAAGCTATCATGTGCCATACACCACGAGTATACACATACTCGTCTTTATTTAAAACTTCCGTGAATGATTAAGTTTACCTTACGTCATACTTGCAAAGAAGTCTATGATGTGCTCAAGGCATCATGAGTTAATATCTTGACATCTAAATTCAATTCTTTATATAACATCACTACATTATTTCATACATAACATGAGGTATCTACTAAAACCAACACAAAAACATTTAATCAGAGATGATATTTAGAATGTATGTGTGCTTCAGCATGGCCTAGATACAAATGATGAAATGGCTTCACACCTACTTGATTTGCATACTTTGAAAAACGTCCTCTAATAACTAAGAAGTAACGAAAGTGTAATGCTATAAAAAACCAATGTTCAATTCCACACACCACCATCACACAGAGGCCAACAAAAAGTCAAAGTGAAAATCTATCATAACACGGAGAATTCATGGCAGAGAAGTGGAAAAATCTTCAAAGTGTCAAAAACATATATATATGGATGATTCAAATTATTTTCTTCTTTCACATTTTTTCTGAAAAGAATACTTTAGCACAACCACGATGGTTGCACTCATTTGTACCATGAATGGTAATTCTTCTCACTTTAAAATCAATTTAATAATTTTTTCCTGGAAGTCAATTTCTCAAAAAAATATGATTTCCATTTCATGTACGGTGAATTTGTATTCAAGGACATGGGAATGAAATGAAATAAACCATATTGAACAAAAACATATTTCCTATCAAATTCATGAAATGAGCAATACTAGCACTGATGAGAAGAGAAAGATGTTTAGATCAAGAAGTACGAGGAACAAGGATTGGAGTACATGTACATGTAGTCTCTGCCCAAGCATCATCGCACTTGGCTTGGCGCTCATGAACGGTCATCGCAACGGCTCATAGCCATGGACTCCATAGGCACTACGTTTAGAGCAAAACGC
The DNA here is from genome assembly GCA_023375785.1 of Penium margaritaceum. Classification (NCBI taxonomy): domain Eukaryota; kingdom Viridiplantae; phylum Streptophyta; class Zygnematophyceae; order Desmidiales; family Peniaceae; genus Penium; species Penium margaritaceum. Next base: position 36,244 of record SZWC01018052.1, on the reverse strand, counting down.
CTAACTGGGCAAGGACACTAAATTCCCTGCTTGTGTACTTCCTAGCACCACAAGGAACATTAACTACTTCAACATAACAGCGTAAGTCTAGCATTACAGATGAGTATGGTCCAGTAGGTCAACATTAACGACCTATGCTGATTACTTCAACATCATAGCATAAGCGACAAGGATGAATCACGTGGGCTGAATCCTAGCCAAGGAAGGAGGGGCCGGAAAAGAGTTGGATCGTGCTCTGGTTCTACATAGGTGAGAGCGCTCTCTGTTGGCAGCAACACTTCACTTGAAGACGCCGATGCCATGCCGCAAGCACTTTGAATGGTACGGATGGCAAGACATTGAAGCCGTGAAGACTTGCTAAAAATCGCGGGAAAGGATGTCAAATCACCACCACTGGATGGAAGTATCTCTGCAAGCCAAGGGCTGGGATGCAAACAAAATTAGAAGTAAACCAGGCCACATGCCATGTGCGTAGGCACATGGCATGTGGCGAATGGGACAAGGATGGCAAAGGAAAGGGGGGAGGAGGAGGAGTACGAGTTGGGGGAGGCGGAAGAGAAGGAGAAGTGGAAGAAGGAGGAGGAGGATGGGGAGGAGAAGGAGGAGGAGGAGGAGGATGAGGAGGGTGAGGAGGCGGTGGAACACAATGAGGAGAAGGGTGAGGGGGAGGCGAGGGAGGAGGAGGAAGAGCAGGAGGAGAGGGAGGGGGAGGTGTATGGGGAAGACGATGATGACATGGAGCACGAGGAGGAGGGAGAACAGATGGAGGAGGAGGTAAAGGATGTGAAGGAGGAAGGGGAGGAGGGGAAGGAGGAGGGGGAGGAGTAGAAGGAAGAGGAGGGGGAGGGGGAGGGGG
>SZWC01018052.1:17418-30303 GCA_023375785.1 Penium margaritaceum | reverse complement strand
GAGGAAGGGAGGGATGAAGGGAGCGAGGGAGGGAGGGACAGAGGGTGGGAGTGAAGGGAGGGACGGATAGGAGGTGGGGGAAGTGGGAGGAGAGACGGGAGGGTATTGCAGGGTGGAGGCGGGAGAGGAGAGGGGGGGGAGGTTTCTGGTGGGAGGGCGGGAAGGAGGAGAGATGAGGAGGGATGGAAAGGAGGAGAGGAAAGGAGGATGGGGAGGAAGAGGGAGGGGGATAGGAAGGACGGGAGGAGAGGAAAGTGGGGAAGGGAAGGAGTAGGGAGGGAAGGGGAGGGATGAACAGAGAAGGGGAGGGAGAAAGGGTTCGAGGAAGAGGGGAGGGAGGAAGGGAGCGAGGGAGGGAGGGGGGGAGGGAGCAAGAGAGCGACGGAAGGAGGGAGGACGGAGGGAGGGAGAGGACGGAGGGACGGACGGAGGGACGGACAGAGGGATGGATGGAGGGATGGATGGAGGGACAGACAGAGGGAGAGGACGGAGGGAGGAAGAGGACGGAGGGATGGACGGAGCGACGAACGGAGGGAGGAGAAGAGGGATAGATGAAGGGAGGGACTGAGGGCCAAACGGACGGTGGGACGGACGGACTTACGGAAAGACGAACAGAGGAACAGACGGATAGAGGAACAGACGAACAGATGGAGGGAGGGAGAGGACGGAGGGATGGACGGAGGAATATAAGGAGGGAGCGTCGGAGGGAGGGACGAAGGGACAAACGAACAGAGGGACGGACAAACGTACGAAAATTCGGACAGACAGACGGATGGACGGACGTGCAGAGGGAGGGAAGACGGGAGGGAGAAGGAAAGGGGGGATCAAGGGAGGGAAGGGGGGAGGGGAAGAGGGGGCAAGGGAGAGGTGAGGGTGAGGGGGTGAAGGAAGAAGTGAGAGCGGCTCACCCGAGCCGCCCGAGCACACCAGAGGGGGGTGGTGAGTTGGGGAACCTAAGCCTCGGCATGCGCCGGAGGAGTTGGAGGGTGCAGGGGGGGTAGGCGCCCCGCGCCAACGGGCGCCACACGACAACAAGGGCGCCGCGCGCCAACGGATCTGATACCATGATGAGAAGAGTAAAATGTTGAGATCAAGAAGTTATACGAGGTACAACGATTGGAGTATATGTACATGTAGTCTCTGTCGAAGCGTCATTGCACTTGGCTTGGTGCTCACAAACGGTCATCGCAACGGCTCATAGCCGTTGACTTAATGGGCACTATATTTAGAGCAAAACTCCTAACTGGGGCAAGGACACTAAATGCCCTGGTTACGTACTTCCTAGCACCACAAGGAGCAATAACTACTTCAACAAGCAGAAATCACAAATTTTCATGGGTATTTGATATAATTCTAAAATTATAAACAAATTTGTAAGGATTTCTTTATTTTCAATGTTCTCCATTTTGAAACAAAAACCAAATCATTTCTCTAAGAGGATCCAAAATGTGATTTTCTAATGAATAACGGGAAATAATTTTGCAGTTGTTTCATGTCAATTGGAACAATGAAATTAAAAATATGGAATTATTGACATGGAAATAGATCTCTGGTATCATATTATACAACAAAACAAAAATGAAAATCATCAAGTAAGAATACTTAGTATATGAATACTATGCATCGACCCTCAAAGCAGATTTCTTACCATGTTCTTCCATTCTTGGATTCTCCTATAGCATAATGTAAGACATTTCTTACATCTATAACTCCTTTGATATGGTGGTTCAAAATAGTTCAACCATGAAGAACAATCCAACATTATTTACAACACATCATCTGTGGTAAATGGTAATAGATAAAATTGATGAGGCTATAATTTTGAAAAGGTTTCTTTAAACATTATCTTAATTTTTCTTCATGATATTTAAAACTTATTAATTTCTCCGAATACTCAAGGAGAACACGCAATCCATTAAATGGCACCTGTATTCCTGTTTTCCATATCACAACATAGCCAAATTTACACGTGTAGCTTTTGTTACGCATGATGTATCAATTCTTAAATATCATGATTCCCTTAAAACATCTTTCCTTTTCAACTAAGTAAAAGACAATTTCATGATAAAACCTTGCGAGAATATCTTAATAAATTTATTCACTTTCGCACATAGTTTTGATTAAAGCTAATAAACAATCATCATCCTTGCTGTAGTAAATATTCCATAAATGTGTATTAGGTCATTAAAAGAGCAATTTTAAAGCATTGATTCATATGATGTTTTCAAATAAATGGGGATTTATGAACACAGTAAAGCACAAAATTCAATATGTTTTTTGAATTGTTTTCATCTAAAACAATACCATTCACGTCTTCCAATTCTGTAAAGCAATATTTCTAACCAAAAGTGTGTTGAATTCTTTCCATAGTTGAAATAGTTTATTAAATTTTAGATTTCATTTGAAAGATGTTTTTCAACCATTGGCGTACTTTGCAAAAAGAAATAAATTTACCTCATACGTGTCAAATGTAGTCCATAGGCCCCTTCTATCCACTTACGTATGAGTAGATTCCATGGAATAGAAATTCAGTAGAAATTCAGAGTTAATGTTTTAATGAAGGTGAACAAGATGTCGACATTATTTAAAATTTTATATTTTGATTCCTCTTCCCTTTCAAAATGAAAGATCATTTTACCCTTTCATATGGCTTTCTAACTACGATGATTGAAAGAACAATTCATGATGTTTATTTGAAATCATAACCCTCTCTTGAAAGGTGTAGATAATACAAATTATTTTCAACAAACCAGACCAACTATTGTTCTTGGCAGCTATTACACATTTTCTAGAAGTCCTTTTACCTTTGCTTTCGAAAGCCTTTAAATCCTTCTTAACCTGGTTTGTTGTCAACAGTAGGAAATGATTCACCCTTCCTACAAGTAGTGATTTCTTGCCATAAGAATCCTAACACCAGTTGGAAAAAGCTCTAAGATGCCCAATTCACCATTTTGAAGAGAGCTGAAACCTCTTCCTTTCTCCTATAATGGTTATACACCACGAATTGCTTTTTTGTGATAAGTTTTTTGTTCTACTATTCTGATAACTTATGTTCAGTTATCAAAAAACCCTTCACGTGCATGGACCTCCTTTGTGTTCTGTTGGTCTTTCAGAAAACATGGCTTAACTTTTTTGGGTGATGAAGAATGCTTACATTATTTATGTTGCTTAAGGAAACCGTATGGCGTTTGGAACAAAATGTTATTTTAAACTAGAGAGATAACACAATTCACATAATTTGATTTTTTTATGATGTTAGAAACGTGATTGACGTTAAAAAGGGTTTCTACTGAAAAAAGATATGTTTTGTTTCATTTAAAAACAAAACAAAGTATTCATGGCTGTGGTCTAATTGTTAATAATCACCTTTAATTCACATTATCTTTGATATCAATAAATGTTGTGAATGCACAAAGGTGGAATCTATTGGGAAGTAAAGGACACGATTGAAGTCCAACTTTGTAGTCGTAATGGAAAATCTATTTTGGGGGAGTTCAATGGCGGAGCGTTTTCTAATCAGTTTATTACATTAAAAAAAATGCCATGTATTGCAATGAAAGAAATAAAAATTATTTCGTGAAATATGGCTCTAAACGTGGTTCTTAAAAATTTCCATGTGTGGCTTAGTGCAAACACACATTTATGGCATTCTCATCATTATGATGTTTACCGTAGAAATGATGAACGAAAAATGTGATATTCAAAAGGGACATATCAATAACGATTTATTGCGTTTTTTTGTTTGATAAAATTGGGGTAAAATTATATATTCTAATGCTATAAAGGTTTCCTACGAAAAGTGAGGGTTATGTTGATGTTTCTAACACGGTTGAAGGAAATTTCATTTAATTCGAAATAATCACAAATATCTTAATTACAAAAAACTCCATTCAGACATCAATGAATTTAACTTCCTTATTGAAACTTTAGAAACGTTTCTAATTCTTGTTTATATCTTGACATTTTATTCTTCTCAAAATGTTGTGGTGTCTTGTCTTTTCAAAGAGAGGGTTTTTCATGGCCCATTTGTGTTACATATTCTGATTTTCAATTGAAATGACATTTTTCATAATCAATCCATGAACTGAGATCAAAAGGTTACAAAATAAAGGTCAGATACAAAGAGATGTCTATTTAAAAAGGGCCAATAAAGAGGGAATCAAAACCATACTTCCACTACAGAATACAAACCATACCTAGCAAATACCTTGTCAACCACCAGCAAACCACTGTTATACACTTTCTACTATGTAAAAAACTTTAAGATGATATCCTCAGGTTTTTCCAGGTTTTGTGGGCTTTGTTCTTTCACTTATCAAATGCTCTTCCTTCATTCGAAATCCTGTTCTTCTTATGTGGGACTAATTAATATCACTTTCTACCTATATTAATCAGAAGAAGGCATTCATATTATTCACATGCATGTTTCTTGCAAACACTCTTATGTGTTTTGCCATTATCTACATCTCTTACACCTCTTGCTAAGCTTGTAAATTTATCACTCGTTTTCACCTTTGTTATTTACGTCCACTTCTCTTGGTAGACCAAAAAGAGGCCAGTATCATCACATGTTTACATATTATCAATATGAAAGAAAAACAATACAACGAGTGGAATTGATTTGGAATTAAACATAAAGAACTTTGCATGCAAAAAAAATGTTCGTGATTCACAATTCTCTCTCATTATCATTTTTGTACTCATTCCTTGACAATTTATTCATTTGGTTTCAAATTCTCATTTAATTCCTGAATCCTCAATGAATTCCCATATAAACCATTTGAATGCCCTTCAATGCAATTAAGAATGCTTCAATCATTTGATCATTTCAGTTCATCCTCATGAATTACAAACGTTTCACACTATAATGTCCATATCAACATATGAGAAATTGACGAAGCATGATATATAGAAAAAACCTCCCCATTGGAGCTAGTGGAATAATGGTGGCACAAGGATGTAGAGAAATAGAATCCACATCAACATATGTTGTTCCTTTTAATAGATGGAATGAGGAGTGATTTCAACAATTTTGTGTGCCTCCAAAACAATGTGATGCACCTTGTTTATCTTCTTTCATGCAATTTTGTTCTTTGTTACTTCATATATGATGAAGTCATCTGAATCTATTTAATTTTTTATGATACATTTCAGAATAGAAATTCCTTAAGATACTTATTCCTCTTCAATATCGACAAAGAAGCCATCCCTCCTTTCCATCACACCATATCTTCTTTATTTTCACTTAAATCAAAGCCTTAGATTTCTGAAGATCAATGCAAAACTATGAAAATTTTCATTCCAAACTAATTAGAGGAAATTGACATTAAAATTATCCAAAAAATGTATAAGCATAGGTTTTGACTCATAAAGAAATCAAGGAAAGGGTTCAAGAGTATCCACATTTTTCCTTCTCTACTTTTCATGTGGGATGTTATTATCTAAGAACACAAATTGAGTAATATTGACCAATTGAAAATTTATAAAAAGATGGAAATGTATCCAAGCCTTATGTTACATTAACCATAGCCTCATATTTTTCAGAGACAAAGATGTTGAGCTCATTATATTCATTACATGTCATTAAAGTCCCCCATATTTATAATATTTTAATCAGATTATCAGAAACATTTAAAGAAATCTTCTTTTGTAATGAGACATGAACCTTTTCCTAGTTGTCTCACTTTATCAGTAAACAGTGTGACACATACTATTCTAAAGTATATTTACTTTTGATAAATAATGAAATACATTTGTGAAGTTTAAACATTTGCCATTTGAAAGGGGGTTTTTATCGAAATTATCTTTTATTTACAAAATTTGCATGCATATAGTTCTTTTCTTTATATCAATATCGAAATTTTAATGTATTTGTTATTCACGTTCCCTTTGTATATGAAATTGCTCATCATTGATGGTTTTTGACAAGGCTTATAAAGTATCTTTTTCCTTCTACTAATCATGCTCAATACTAAGGTATGTATTTACTTCATCAAACCTTTTGTGGTTGAAAAGGATAGAATGATAAAAATGTGTTACTACCATGGTAAATGACTTTTCCTTTCCTCGTGGGTAGAATTTACCCTATGGTGAAGTGGGTTTATTTGAATTTGTCACATAATTCAATAATTATTTCTAAAACTAAAAAATCGTCAGATCACCTTTTCAAATACACCAAATACTTAACCACATAACTACCACCTTTAGTGTTTTTCATCATACCCTCATTCTAAAGTAGAAGCCATTTGGTGGGTTTCTACATTCATCTTATGTTGTCTGAACATGTTCAATCAAACGTAGTTTATATTGACCATATATTTTCAATAATTACAACAATCACAACGATGATTTGCACATCTTTAATTTCTCACAGAGACATTCATATAAAAAAGTAGCCACATGAGGTTTGGTAAACACAAAAAACCCAAGACTAAGAGTAGACTAGAAGTAACGAAATGCAAATGAGTTTACAATTGCCAAAGAAGTGTTTTATCCGTCTACTATTGTCATGATAGTTTAGATGGTGAAGAATCTCACAAATTGGAAGATGAGCAATTGTATTTTCTTAAATGAAGGATAATTGGTGCAAACCCATATTTAAAACTTGCGTGTTATTAAATGAGTTTATGAAAATGGGTTTTTTCACCATATAGATGCATCAAAAAAATAAACATGTTCAGTTGTTTTCAGAATTTCCATTGAAATTTGAATTCACAACTGTTCGAATTGAACATGTTTCCTTTTCGTAATTTTCTTCTGAATGTAAAAACTATACAAGAAGAACACATGTTTTGGAGAAATCCAAAATGCCTCAATTTTAAGTAAATGTGTATTCTTGGAAAAGGAGTGTTATAAATTGCATCTTTGTTGTTTTACAACCTTTTCTTTTAATAATATGCGCATGTGAAGGATCACCTTAACGCGATGCACATATAGGCATTGATGTTTATGTCATGGCCTTCATAGAAGAATCAAAGTATTAGAGGAAGAATGCAATGATATTCTTCAAAATGATTTCAATACTATCATGTAATTTTTTTTGAGACTCAATCAAAAGCAAAGTGGATTTTTTGTCTTAAAAATGGGAGGTTTTCCTTCTAGTGAAATTATTTTATAGTAAAAAATCTCTTTCATTGAAGAGATGATTTTTTAGGATAATGTTTTTCTAGTATTTACATGAATTTGAGTGATATGCGTGGAATGAATGATTGAATAAGATTTGTTTTGTCATTTTAAGTGTTTTCAAGAAGATAAAGTTAAATGTTTATTTATTAGAGGCAGTTTTTTTCATAGAAGATAAAGAAAGTTATATGTTGGAGCCAAGCTTAAAAGCAAAAAAGCAAAGATGAAAGAATTTGGTAGAAGAAGTTTTGTAGCGTGTAAAATTCCCATCAAAATTCAATTGAATGTCATATAGTTATTGGTTTTGTGCTGGATTGTTGTTGAGGCTGCATTACGACCAAACGTTGACTTGGAGTGCGGTGAGGTGGTTTGCATATTTAGTATGCAGTAGATATGGGGACCTGAACGAGATTTGCATTATTGCTTAGGGAGGTGGTTTTGAAAGTAGCGAATACAACGGTAGAATTATACTGCCTTGCGGTGTAGAACGCGCCATGATGTCAGCCTTGGTTCAATTTAATTGACAGCGAGCATCAATTGTAAGACCTCGTTTGAGAACTTGCCATACGGGCGCTTCGAACGCCGTTTCTTTGCTGTCAAACGGAACGTTCTGCCCAGCTTTCGTTGCGACAGAAAGGACATCGAATTGGATTGGATGATTTTGAGGTCTACGATGTTCAGAAACTCGNCGAACATGACGCGTAAATCTTTAGGGGGCAGCAATGTGTACGTCACGTAGAGCACGGTTTTTGGGCGTGGATGCAGCGAGCCTGTTGCTGGAGGCGGCTGCCGGCAAGATTCGACCAGCCATTCCAAGGGACTCTTTTGATCATTTCTGTTACTTGCCTTTTAGGTACATTGACCATAGATTGAACTGCCGCCCTCATTTCTGTAAAAATTTGTTTTGAGTCCGAGATCGCTTCCGAATGCAGTTATCAAAGAAATGTCTGATTTGAGGGAGTGGAACACTTCTACGTTTCCTCGTCTTTCCAACAAACAAACAAAGGGATTCAAATGTCCTTGGCACATCTTCGATTTTATGAGGAAAGCTATGTCATTCTGGTACAATGAACCAATGAGTTGGGACGTCCATCTCAAACAAGTTCGATTGGAATCATCAAGATGCCCGCTCATAAGACAACAAGAACCAAACAACAACAACAACAACAACAACAACAACAACAACAACAACAACAACAACAACAACAACAACAACAACAACANNNCAACAAACAATCTATTCTTCGAATATCTTGAACAATATCGCATGGGCCAATCCGCACTTCACAAAGACACATGGCTCCTGGCTAGCTAGGATGCTCCTCTTTTGCCTGGACACGTGGTTGTGCGGACTCATCACTTGGTAAGAGCAACCAAATCTGTTTTGTAAAAGAAGTGCGCCCATGTACCTTGTCGGAAGCATTATGCCAACCACCAAATACACCTTTCTGTTTCACCCCTCAAGTGTTGACTCACCCTATTTTCTCCTCTTATCAGAAACATACCCCAAAAATGTCAAACATAATCAGTTTTGACCAGACCAACCCGAAACATTAAGGGGTTATGTGTTCCATCAAGGTTCAAAAACCTCCCAGGCCCCATTCTAGTGGGGCATGGGAAGTTCCCTGTCAACAAAGGATGGGTTTTTTCCCAAACGTCTTCCCACACGCAAAATAGTTTTGCATGATGTCAATAGTAACTAGCATGTGTTGAAAACACAACGAGTCAAAGGTACATGGGCCATTTCTTGCATCGCACAAAAGCACCCATATTGTTTTAAAATAAGACAAAACACATGAATGTGTAGCGATAGATGGATCTGATGAATGGTATATGCTTGAACCAGGTGGCATGTCATGGGAATTCTCTCTTACAGTTAGAGAAGAAAAAAAAGGAACAAAACTGTGATCCTCCGTGCCTACTCGTCATCCCATGAATTGCCCTCAACCACTGCCATCCACGACCAAGATCTGTGAAAACACATGAGCGTGGGAAGAAGGCGAGTTTCCATAGCATTGTTTTGTAACTTTGGTCCATGAAACCTGGCAAAAAACTATAACCTCATATAAATGAAGAAACGTGATTATGAGCAAAACTAAATCATAAACGTGATTATGTGCAAAACTTCCCATGATGATAAATACAAGATCGCATGACACCTTAGTCTAAGCATGGCGACAGTGAAAAACATGGAACACGCATGTCATGTGAACAATACATATCTCGTACTTTCAACCATCATGGCTGTTTGGTTCAAGCAGCTTACTTCTTTCAATTTTCACCAACATTGACGACCGACGGTGACAACCAACAGCGACAAAGGGGAGGGTAGCGGCGACAACGGATGGCGACGACCGACGGCGACGACCAGCACAGTTGCCAAGAGCAGAAGCGGTTAGTGGAAGCAAAAGCGAGAGCAGCGCACTCCACAAGCCCGTTCAACGGCTTGATGCCATGTTGAATAGGACAGGAGGGTGAGGCTGGAGGAGGGTGGAGAGAGGGGTGGCGGGAGGTTGTGACAACCGAGAGCTGTGTGGCTCTTGGTTCTTGTGATACAAGACGCCGAGAGTTAGACGCAGGGCCAAACTCAGCTCTCAGTTGTGAGGGGGAGAGCTCTCGGGAGCTATGCGTGAGATCGAGGCGAGGGACTTTGTCCTGAATTGAGGCTTGAGGCGAGAATCGAAATTTTGTTAGAGAACAATGAGAGTGGGGAGCAAGCCACTCGGACCCCTGCCGGATCACATTACTAAACTCTAACGGTTCGCCTCCCAATGTGGTGAACCACACAAGATAATAAAGCACACTAGGGAAAAAAATGAGTGAGTGAACAACAAGCGCACTCCGTAGGTCCGGCCTACGTCGCATGAGGAGCGAGTACAAAAGTAGGCTAGAACACACCCGAAAGGCAGGACTAATCTAGGTGCGCTAGTAATGTTTCATACTTTAGCATGACGGTGCAAGCAAGGGTAGGCGGTGCAAGCAAAATGCTTGAGCACAATAGCACAAGCCACACGATAGACGGGGCGGACGCTGCTAGGACAAAGAGGAGGAGGATAAAGGAGACGCTGGCCGCACCCCAACCCGCGAGTTACAGTGACGACGGCTCGCGTGCTACTGGGGACACGCAGCAGGGGGCACCACCAAGAAGCTCCCACGCTGGTGCACACCGCCAAGGGCATCCACAAGGGCTCCACAGAAGCACCGCGTCGGAAACACCCCACTAGAAACGCTCCACAAGAAGTACACCAACAGAATCACTCAAGCAGTAGCACTAGTCAAGGAGTGCCGTTCGATAACACCCCGACCAAGAGCCATCCACGTGAAGCATCATTCTAGAAGCACCTATCCAGAAGCACCCCGATAGAAGCACCTCACCAGAAGCACGGAAAGCGTCGCCAGTGCCCTAGCAGCTGAGGCAATCCGCCTCGTGGCAGGCGCCCCTACCACGGTCAAGGAGTCAAGGACCTGCACACCCACCTTCCAGAGACACAGAACACAAGAGGGGCAGAGTGCATAGGATAGATGGAAGGGAGGGTGATACGAAGGCATGGACAAGGGTAAAGGATGCGGGGAGTGCTGACGATGAGGGAGGCAGGTGGGAGGACCTACACGGGGTGGATGAAGGGTAGGAAATGCGAGGCTAGTGGAGAGACAATAATCGAGAAGATGACCATGGGATGCCAGCAGCAGCAGTACGGCAGGATAAAAGGGAGGGGTGTCAATCCGCCGGGGGGAAGGTGCCGAGACCAACCGCTGCAATGCTAGAGGCAAAGGCGGGCTCGTGAAGGGCCTTGGTGAGGAATTCGGCAAGCTAAAAACGTGCAAAGATGAAGTGAAGGGAAACATTACAAGCAGCAACGACATCACGCACGTAGTGGTGCGCGACGTCGATGTGCTTGGTACGTCGGTGAAATGCACTGACGTTCTTGGTGATGGCCAAACCGCTCGCACTATCAGTGTAGAGGAACACAGGCGACGAGGGGAGACGGCAGTCGCCTAGGAGGCGGCCCAGCCATACAGCCATTGGTCCACGTCCATCTTTTGGGGGCACCTGGACCTTTTATCGTTTTTCAAAAATCCTGCTCATTGTAACGAGATGCTTATTTTTTCGGCATACTCAGGGTCTCACCCGGGATTTGCGGGCACTCGGCGCATTTTCCATTTTTCAGAAATGCGTCGGGAGGTCAAGCTTGACCCCGCCGGCGCCGATGCGAGGAGGAGGAGGCGGAGCGAGCGCGCGTGTGAGCACCGGCATGGAGTTTACGCCGGCGCTACGGGTGTGTTTTGTGCAAACCCCCACGCGGCGTACCGAACACACCACGCGGGGGTGGCCTCCCCCTCTCGACGGGCAGCGTATCGAATACGCTACCCCCCGAGGGATCTCTCTCCGAGGTGGGCTCCCGACACCAGATGCGGTTAACCGCGACACCGCATTCACCGCCGGAAAGCATACGCGGTGGCGTGCAACACACGCAGCGGCTCGCCAAGAGAGAAGACAAACCGTCGATCTTGACGATCAACGGCCACGATTTTCTCGCACTAGGCATTAGGTGGAAGTAGAGCACCAAAATTCAGGTGCAAGCAGAGCACTGGGTTCTCCACACACTAAAGCCTAATCTCCAAAGAGCACCCACTCTCACATCTGGTATCAGAGCCAGAGCCACGCGTTGGGCGGAAGCGCTGCCGGAGCTCGCGAAACTTCAAAGAGCAAAGGCACAGACTACGCCAGACAATGTCGCGGCGTATTGAGAGGGAGATTACTGGACCAGACTTCAAAGCCAACGCACGAGCCAACCTCTAGAAAATTTACTACATCTCCAGAGCGACGGCAAGGCCTATCGTGCGTGCACGGGAGACAACGGGTAACTCCCACGCACTTTGGAGACGTCACATTTTTGTCCCGGACTGCCGAATTGCTGCCACAAAAGTTTTCGATTGCTGCCAAAACACTGCCAAATTTATTCGAAGGATCTCCAGTGGCTAAAATCTATCTCGAGCCATGGAGCAGGCCCTCTAGCAGATTGTAGAGCAGCTGGGAGCCCTCAAGCTGGAGAACGAGCGGCTCAGTCGGCAAATGGCTGACCTGCAGGACGAGACTAACACTAGACAGGTTGGGGCGGCCCTGTCAAGGAGTCCGCCGAGACCAAAGCCAAAGGCTCCGGAACCGTTCAATCCCTCTGTCAAGGGTGCGAGCGTACGGACCTGGTTGTTCGCAATGAACAGCTACTTTGGGGCTCTGGGTCACCCTCCAGAGGACGATGCTATGCGTGTGTCATTCGCGGTGACACTGCTACGCGGAGCAGCATTGGAGTGGTGGAGGTAGCTGAATATGCTGGCCACTCGAGGTGGAGGTAGGAACGCAGCTTTGCAACATGTGGTGTTGTGGCAGCCAGGAGCGGTGCAAGCTGAAGCTCGCGTGCCGACGACATAGGAGCAGTTCGAGCAAGCCATCAGAGATCGATTCAATCTTGTGAATGCCTCCACGGTCGCACGTAACAAGCTGAAGCAGCTAAAGCAGATCAGCTCAGTGCAGGAGTACACACGCCGTTTCTTGGCGTTGTGCTTGGAGATCGACGACATGAGCGAGCCGGACATGGCAAACGAATACCACGACGGCTTGAAGGCAGAAATTCTGTGCACGCTGGCACTAAGTGGCATCATGGAGTTCCAAGCGATGGTGGCCAATGCTGAGCGCGTTGACGCGCTACCCTACCATCGAGGGGGTTTCCGTGACAAGCAAGAGAATTTTCAACGTCGAGCACA
>SZWC01018051.1:46477-58135 GCA_023375785.1 Penium margaritaceum | reverse complement strand
TGTGCTCGGGCTCGTGCTCGTTCTCGTGCATGTGCTCATACTCGTGCTCATGCTCGTGCTTGTCCTGGTGGTCGTGGTCGTGCTCATGCTTGTGGTCGTCCTCGTTCTCCTGCCTGTTCTCGTGTTCACGCTCGTGTTCGTTCTTGTTCACGTGCCCTTTCTCGTGCGGGCTTTGTCAAATACAGCGTGGCAAGGCAAAACCTTTTTATTTCGCAGTCGATGAGCCGTGCCGGACCGTGAGCAGATAAGGTTCTTACTGCGCACAAGGGACATACCCTGCAACGGAAGCTGCAGAAAAAAAAAAAAGCCCAGGATTGTGTTTTCGTTCCGCTTTCTTATTTTACCCCACATGCTGTGGAAAGAAATTTGTTGTTTTTTTTTTTTCCACGCCAGATGTTCCCCCGCACCTGTCATGGAAGACCTCGTAGATGATCTCCACGACCTGCTGCCGTCCGCCTGTCACGCCGGACGCGTCGAACNGCTCGGGCTCGTGCTCGTTCTCGTGCATGTGCTCATACTCGTGCTCATGCTCGTGCTTGTCCTGGTGGTCGTGGTCGTGCTCATGCTTGTGGTCGTCCTCGTTCTCCTGCCTGTTCTCGTGTTCGCGCTCGTGTTCGTTCTTGTTCACGTGCCCTTTCTCGTGCGGGCTTTGTCAAATACAGCGTGGCAAGGCAAAACCTTTTTATTTCGCAGTCGATGAGCCGTGCCGGACCGTGAGCAGATAAGGTACTTACTGCGCACAAGGGACATACCCTGCAACGGAAGCTGCAGAAAAAAAAAAAAGCCCAGGATTGTGTTTTCGTTCCGCTTTCTCATTTACCCGACATGCTGTGGAAAAACATTTGAGTTTTTTTTTCCACGCCAGATGCTCCCCACACCTGTCATGGAAGACCTCGTAGATGATCTCCACGACCTGCTGCCGTCCGCCTGTCACGCCGGACGCGTCGAACACCATGGCGGGGTCGTAGATGCACGTCGTGAAGATGACGAGCAGCAGCCAGCCGATGAGCGACATGGCGGACAGGCTGGACACCATGGCGATGGGCACGGTGACGTCGGGCTTGCGCGTCTCCTCCGCCATGTGCGCGGCGGCGTCGTACGCGTAGAGAGAGTAGAGTGGCAGTTGCATTGCGATCACGAACGAGTAGGCCTGCATGCGCAGCGGGAGGAGCCAGGGTCGAACACACACCTCGTAGCCACTGGTGTCGCTTGATAGTGCCGAGTTGGTGCAGATGGCGATGCGACAATACAACACAACGAGAATGAGTTGAGGGCCGTGCACATACCCACGACTGGTGCACCTAAGGCGGGAAGTGTGGTCCAAGCCATGGCGTACGACGCAACGCAATGTCACCCGAGACACGTGGAGGTCCTAACCCGACTCACACATGCTGAGGACACACTCTCCTCTCCTCGTACGGAAAGGAGGGCCAGCCCAGCTGCCTACCAATAGTCAAGGTGTGATGCCACATGTACATGGATGGACGGATGTTATGCATCACACTGACTTGAACCAGTGCAGAGAAGGGGTCCATATGGCAAAACGGGTACATATGGCAAAATGGGTACATATGGCAAAACGGGTACATATGGCAAAACGGGTCCATATGGCAAAACGGGTCCGCATGGCAAAACGGGTCCGCATGGCAAAACGGGTCCGCATGGCAAAACGGGTCCGCATTGCAAAACGGGGCAAAACGGGTCTGCATGGCAAAACAGGTTCGACGCCTGAAAGGGAGAAGGCAGGAGAGAAGACAAGGTAAACCGAAGCAATGATGACAAGGCAGATCAAACTACACGCGTTTGCAAGGCGCATCGCATCACGAACCGGGGTCGGAAGGTTGCCGAGGTTGACTGTGGCTGTGTCTCCAAACACATACGACGCAGGCTGTACCACATCGGACACCGCTGGCAACGCGATGATCAGCACCACGGCAAGGAGCACCTGCGAGAAACAGCACGACAATGGAAACAAAGCAAAGCAAAAGGGGAGATCGAGGGGACAAATATGGGTGCCCTGGATTGCACGTCGTTGAATCCAGGGCAGTACAACACAAGACAGCGTACGATTGAGGGTGGGAGAAAGTCAGGCCACAGCACAACACCATGCTGAAAAACAACACTACACCATGCCGGAATGCCACAGACAACCCCACATCACCACACCACACCTCAACACCACACCATGCTTCAACACCATGCCGCAACACAACACCATGATGCGCCACAACACCATGCCATGCCACAACACCATGCCACGCCACAACACCATGCCATGCCACAACACCATGCCACGCCACAACATTATACTGTTGCACAACACAATGCCACGCAACAACACCATACTGCAGCACAACACCATGCCACACCACAACACCATGCCACACCACAACACCATGCCACACCACAACACCATGCTGCAGCACAACACAATGCCACGCCACAACACAATGCCACACCACAACACCATGCTGCAGCACAACAACATGCCAACACCACAACACCACACAGCGGCACAACACCATGCTGCAGCACAACACCATGCTGCAGCACAACACCATGCCACACCACAACACCATACTGGGGCACAACATCATGCTGCAGCACAACACCATGCCACACCACAACACCATACAGCGGCACAACACAATGCTGCAGCACAACACCATGCTGCAGCACAACACCATGCCACACCACAACACCATGCCACAGCACAACACCACGCCACACCACAACACCATGCCACGCCACAGCACCATGCCACAGACCAGCGCGACCAATGTGAATGCACAAGACATTGGCACACCAGCAGACTTGACGAAGCCTGGAAAAGAGCTGGCGGAAGGAAGAGGGGCACACCTGGAAGACACCCCCAGCGAGGCAGATCTGGCCGATGCGTTTGATGGGGAGCAAGTTGGCCAGTCCGCACAACACGATGACGCCCACTGTGACGGCAAACGACTGTACGTTGGTCATCAGATAGCCCCCGTCGTTCGCACCTCCTGCGCACCACACAGCAACAAGCAACCATTTTCAGAGAGCAACGACGTTCACAGTGCAACGACGTTCACAGTGCAACGACATTCACAGTGCAACGACGTTCACAGTGCAGCGACGTTCACAGTGCAACGACGTTCACAGTGCAACGATGTTCACAGTGCAATGATGTTCACATAGAGACAGGCTTTCAGATTTGCCAGGCTTCATGGTGTCCAGAGGTTTACGATTTCAATGGGTTTGCACATAGGAGGCAAGACAGACTGAAAAGGCTTACAGAGCATCCACAAACGTCTTCCGACAGGCACATTCCTCGCTTTAGAGCAGCACACAGCACATTGGAGCCGAATGCAGCACATTGGAGCCGAATGGAGCACATTGGAGCCGAATGCAGCACATTGGAGCCGAATGGAGCACATTGGAGCCAAATGCAGCACATTGGAGCCGAATGGAGCACATTGGAGCCGAATGGAGCACATTGGAGCCGAATGCAGCACATTGGAGCCGAACGGAGCACATTGGAGCCGAATGCAGCGCATTGGAGCACCATCACAAGCATGGCATAACCACCACACAACTTGTGGTGTGTTGGGAGACCCAGCTGCCTGGCATGGTCTCAGTAATGTTTTGGATGGAGGAATTACTTATTGGTGCTATTGCATAGGAAAGGTCACAGACAGGGGCAAACAGAGTCGGGCAAGATTGTAAATCTGTAGCACGTGGTGGGGGGCAGGTCATGGACCGGGGGACGAGTGGGATGGCAGGAAGGTGGGGGGGCGGCAGGCAGACGGGCATGTGTGTCCTTGTGTTTGTGTGTGTGCATGCATGCTGCCTGTGCCTGCGCGTCCGTGACGCGTGCGCAAGCGCGTGCGTGCGTGCGTGCGTGCGTGTGTGCGTGCGTGCGTGCATGCATGCCTGGTGCTCAAGAGGACATCGTTCTCCAACTAGTTCTGAACAAGGACGAGGAGCACTTGGTGTGCTGTCTCCCGTACACATACGGACGCACGCACCTGTAGCCACAAGCACGGTATACTGCAGAAAGATGGTACCGCCATACGCAACGCCTCCAAAGCCAACTGACAAACCTAGAAACTCCATCCATCCCTGGATGTAGCGCACACATGCCAAGGCAGCCAAGGGCACTAAATCAGCTTGGAAAACCAAGCGTCAGAAGCAGCACGCATCGCTCTTAGCTACCATAGTGATGGTGCTGGAAGTGGAAGTGGAGGGCTGCGGAGACTGTACAGAGTGGAGGTATGTGAAGACTGTGGAAATTGGAGTCATGTGGATATCGCGGAAAGCGGAGGCAACACGAGACGCAGCAGCAGGAGAAATGGTGGTGGTAGCTATCTGAATGCTGCTAATCATCGTCTCAGTAGATGCTGCTAATCATCGTCTCAGTAGATGCTGCTAATCATCGTCTCAGTAGATGCTGCTAATCATCGTCTCAGTAGATGCTGCTAGTTATCGTCTCAGTAGATGCTGCTAATTATTGTCTCAGTAGATGCTGCTAATCATTGTCTCAGTAGATGCTGCTAATCATCGTCTCAGTAGATGCTGCTAATTATCGTCTCAGTAGATGCTGCTAATCATCGTCTCAGTAGATGCTGCTAATCATCGTCTCAGTAAGTGCTGCTAATTATCGTCTCAGTAGATGCTGCTAATCATCGTCTCAGTAGATGCTGCTAATTATCGTCTCAGTAGATGCTGCTAATCATCGTCTCAGTAGATGCTGCTAATCATCGTCTCAGTAAGTGCTGCTAATTATCGTCTCAGTAGATGCTGCTAATCATCGTCTCAGTAGATGCTGCTAATTATCGTCTCAGTAGATGCTGCTAATCATCGTCTCAGTAGATGCTGGTAATCATCGTCTCAGTAGATGCTGCTAATCATCGTCTCAGTAGATGCTGCTAATCATCGTCTCAGTAGATGCTGCTAATCATCGTCTCAGTAGATGCTGCTAATCATCGTCTCAGTAGATGCTGCTAATCATCGTCTCAGTAGATGCTGCTAATCATCGTCTCAGTAGATGCTGCTAATCATCGTCTCAGTAGATGCTGCTAATCATCGTCTCAGTAGATGCTGCTAATTATTGTCTCAGTAGATGCTGCTAATCATCGTCTCAGTAGATGCTGCTAATCATCGTCTCAGTAGGTGCTGCTAATTATCGTCTCAGTAGATGCGGCTAATTATCGTCTCAGTAGATGCGGCTAATTATCGTCTCAGTAGATGCGGCTAATTATCGTCTCAGTAGATGCGGCTAATCATCGTTGCATTAGATACTGCTAATGATCGTCTCAGTAAATGCTACTGCTGCTGATGATGTCTCCGTTCATCTGGAGTTAATGGAGTAGGCTGGAAAAGTGGGGGAAGGCTGGGAAAGAGGGGAGCGGGGGGATGTTGATGCTGTCAACGTTAACCTTGTCGCGGCTGGAACACCACCACCAGCAGCAGCAACAGCAGCAACAGCAGCAGCAGCAGCAGCAGCAGCAGCAGCAACCCGACTGACAACGTTCTCCCTTGACATCAGCCACAATCAGGACAACCACAATAACACTTGAGACAACGACTACAATGGCAGCAGTGAGGATAATGACGACAAAGACAACAATGGCGACAACAGTGAGGCAACTATGGGGAAAACGGTGGCGATGATGATGTCAATGTCGGTGGCTATTTCAATGTCAGCTATGGCAATAACAACGACTGCAACGCCGTCGATATCATCGTCGACAACCGCCACGGTGGCCGTGAGTGCGACGATGATGTCGATGACAACAATGACAACATGGGCTCTGTCCACGATGACAAGTATGATGACGGAGGATGACGTTGGCAATTGGCAACGACGACAAAGACAACAACAACGATGGCGACGACGACGACGACGACGACGAAGAAGAAGACGATGACGACGATGACAACGACAACAAAAATGAAGCATAGTCCATGATGACAACAACAATGACGACGAGGCAAAACCGAACAATGGAGCTGATGTTGTGGACGAAGATGTCGGTGGCATAGGAAACATCCTTAGCGATGGCAGACAGTGTTGTCATAAGGCGCGCCTTACTCAAATATAATACGTTTCATACGTTAGTACGTAAGGCGCGCCTTAAAAGGCGCGCCTTACCTTGTACTGAATGCTGCGAAAAATTAGATTTTTTTTTTTAAAGCCTAGGTCGTAGCGCTTCTGCTAGCGATTCGTGGCCATGTGGCCGTACTACCAGGAAAAAAAAATAAAAATTGGCGATATCATACAAACGTGTCAGGCACCTGCCAGTGGCAGGATTGACGCTAAGCCGTCGATCCTGCCACGATTATCGGCAGGACTCCTTGCCGGTTCCTGGCCGGCAAGGACGCAGCGTCGACGTCGCGGCCCGCAGTCCACGGCGATCGTGGACTGCGGACCGCGGAAGACCAGTGCGGTTTTATTGTCTCCAGTCATTTTTTTCTCTTTTTTTGAACTGGAGGTTTGCAGCGATAGCGACGGGCAACCCGTCACTGTCGCTGCATTATTTGAATATGTTTCTTTTTCCTTCGGTGTGTCTTAAGCCGCATGTAGCGAAACGCACGAATATGTGTCTCGCGACGCGAGTGTACAAACCGCCACGCGATGGTACGTCGCGCCACGCATAAGATGCGCGTCGCACTTGGCGACGCGCATCATATGCGTGGCGAAGCGCAACACATGGGCCAGCGGCGCCAGCGTGCCTCAAGCGCCACCTCTAAAGGCTAGCGCGTCGCCTCATAGTCCTCATTCTCACTCTCCTAGCGTCCAACTTCAACACTTGGTCTCCTTGGCGTCCACTCTCCCTTAAGCATCCACAGACGCGGCAGAACCATAGACGCAGAGGCGTCAGCAGCGGCACCATCGGCAGCAGCATAGCAGTTGCGGCGACGGCAGCGGCAGCAGCGGCAGCGACGCAGCAGCAGTGGCAGCCGCGGCAGCGACGCGCCAGCATCGCTGGCGCAGCCTCCACAGACGCGGTGTGAGAACTGTAGACGCAGGCTCATAGTCCTCAGCGACGGCAGGGGCAGCAACGCAGCAGAGACGGCAGGGGCAGCAACGCAACAGCGACGGCAGCGGCAGCAGCGGCAGGGGCAGCAACGCACCAGCGACGGCAGCGGCAGCAGCGGCAGCAGCGGTGGTGACGCAGACAGCGTCATTGTCGGCGATACAGCAGCGGCAGCGAGGCAGCAGCAGCACTGACGCACCTGTCCCAGCACCATCACACGTGTACCGCCCAAAGGTGAGTGCGCATTCTCTTGTTTTCCACTTTCATCTTCCAGCATCTGCCATCTGCTTTATGCTTCAGTTTGCTGTCTTCTGTTTTCTGTATCACTGCTTTAGTTTGCTGTCTTCTGTGTTTCTGTGTCACTGCTTCAGTTTGCTGTCTTATGTTTTTCTGTGTCACTGCTTTAGTTTGCTGTCTTCTGTTTTTCTGTGTCACTGCTTTAGTTTGCTGTCTTCTGTGTTTCTGTGTCACTGCTTCAGTTTGCTGTCTTCTGTTTTTCTGTGTCACTGCTTTAGTTTGCTGTCTTCTGTTTTCTGTGTCACTGCTTCAGTATGCTGTCTTATGTTTTTATGTGTCACTGCTTTAGTTTGCTGTCTTCTGTTTTTCTGTGTCACTGCTTCAGTTTGCTGTCTTCTGTTTTTCTGTGTCACTGCTTTAGTTTGCTGTTTTCTGTGTTTCTGTGTCACTGCTTTAGTTTGCTGTCTTCTGTCTTTCTGTGTCACTGCTTTAGTTTGCTGTCTTCTGTTTTTCTGTGTCACTGCTTTAGTTTGCTGTCTTCTGTGTTTCTGTGTCACTGCTTTAGTTTGCTGTCTTCTGTCTTTCTGTGTCACTGCTTTAGTTTGCTGTCTTCTGTTTTTCTGTGTCACTGCTTTAGTTTGCTGTCTTCTGTGTTTCTGTGTCACTGCTTTAGTTTGCTGTCTTCTATGTTTCTGTGTCACTGCTTCAGTTTGCTGTCTTCTGTTTTTCTGTGTCACTGCTTTAGTTTGCTGTCTTCTGTTTTTCTGTGTCACTGCTTTAGTTTGCTGTCTTCTGTGTTTCTGTGTCACTGCTTTAGTTTGCTGTCTTCTGTTTTTCTGTGTCACTGCTTTAGTTTGCTGTCTTCTGTGTTTCTGTGTCACTGCTTTAGTTTGCTGTCTTCTGTGTTTCTGTGTCACTGCTTTAGTTTGCTGTCTTCTGTTTTTCTGTGTCACTGCTTTAGTTTACTGTTTTCTGCTTAATGTTTGTTGTGTTCTCTTTACTGTTTTCTATATCCAGTTTCTGCAATCTGTTTTGTGCTTTCTGTTTCTGATTTCTATTATCACGCTAGGAGTTTATGTTTCTGTTTCTGTTACTGTTTGTGTTTACGTCTTCTGTTTGCACTTCCACGTTTCTGTCTTTTACTTTCTGTTTTCTGCTTGCTGCTTTTTGCTTGCTGTTTTCTTATGGCTGTTCCAAGCTTCTACTTTCTGCTTTCCACGTGCAGAGTTATGTCTTCTGCTTTTGGTCTTCTGTTTTCTGAATTGTGCTGTCTGTTTTCTGTTTCTGTGACTGATTGATGCTGCAGGACATGTCCCAACATGGCAATGCCGTGGCATGACCCCTTCCTGCAAGAGCTATTCCCAATCAACACTGAGCCACCACGCAGACTCGGTCGTACTGGACGCAGACGAGAGAGGAGGCGAGCAGAGGCACTGTCGCCCGGGAGTGAGCCTCCGCGCAGCCCACTGCCTGAGGCGGTTCGTTCGTTCCTTGAGGCGGAGCGTCGACGACGAGAGGAGCGTGCGCCTGCTGGGGACAATACGCCCCACGACGACTAGGGAAGGAGTGGAGTTGTGGAGATGGGGAACAAGCGTGGTCCGCTGTGGGATTTTGCGACTGCCATGCAGGGATGCCAGAAGTTCAAGTGCAACTCATGCAACAAGGAGGTGCCCGGCGGGTATTACAGGTTGCGCGCACACTATGGCGACCCGACGGCGAAGGGTTGTGCCCTTTGCCCCGGGAGTGCTGAAAAGCCCTGGCATCCCGATAAGGCCAGGAGAATTCTTAACCTCTTGCCAATTCGCCGAGACAAGAAGGGTCGCATGATCTATGTGCCTTGGGAGGACTTGGATGAGTTTGATTCTGGGGGCTTTGATGAGGAATACATGACCATGTGTGATTTGGTTGCGCAGGACATGTTTGCGGATGATGACACCATGGGCCGGCAAAGCACGCGTTCCCGACGTGGGAAGCAGGCTCGGGCGGACAATGACGACGACGACAACTCACGCGAGGAGGATGATGTGGATGACGAGCCTGCACCGAAGAAGAAGAAGCTGTCCTATGCCAACCTTGTGCCGCCCCGGGTGCAAAGGGTTGGCACCTATGCATTGCAAGCCTCGACAGGGGGAAGCGTTGCGCAGCGACAGTCAACTATCAGGGGCACCATCGAGGCTGCTTTGTCGGCTGTGCAAGCGAAGCTGCTAGACCAAGCCATTGCACGCATGATTTACGCAGCAGCGTTGTCGTTCTTGTTTGTGATGAACCCTTACTTCCTCATTGTCCTACACCTTGCAGGAGCTCCAAAGTCGTACAAGCCCCCGAGTAGGTGGAGGGTGGCAAACACCTTGCTCCGCGAGGAGAGGAAGCGGGTAGAGGAGCGGTTGCTCCCCATCAGGCGGTCGTTTGATGCAAGAGGGTGCACGCTGCAAAGCGATGGATGGACAGACATCAACCGACACGGTATTTTTGCCGTGTTAGCTGTGAACACAGACGGATCTGTCTTTCTCTTTTCTGATGACGCCGGTGGCAAGGTCCGCGATGCTGCGTACATTGCTGCATTGATGCGGTGGGCAATGGATGAAATTGGAGCGTCGAACGTTGTGCAGGTTGTCATGGACGGGGCGGCGGTGAACAAGCGCGCTGCAGCGATGCTAAGTGTTGAGCAGTCGTATCGACATGTTTTGTTTGCACCATGCATTGCACACAAACTCGATAACGCACTTGAGGACATGCATAAAAATCTCCCCTGGTTTCAGGAAGTCATAAAAAAGGTTGCTTTTGTGGTCGACTACTTCAGAAACCATAGAACTGCCGCAGCACAGCTAGAGGATGCGGCGGACGGCAAGAGGTTGCTGCGCCCTGGCGACACACGTTTTGCAACAAATTACATCATGCTGGAGCGTTTCTGTGAGTTGCGTGGCGCACTTGCACAAGTTGTCGCTGCTGAGGCATGGCGGTTGGCGAAGGTTGCAGGGAAGAAAGAGAGGGGACGTCGTAACCGGATTGCGAGCCTGATCAATGACGCTGGATGGTGGAAAGACGTGCGTGTCGTCCGGGAGAGCATGCAGCCGGTGTACACCGCTATTCGAGCAGTTGACCGCGACAGTGAGACGCTCATGACGATCCACAGCACCCTAAACAAGGTGGTGCAAGACTACGCTCGCGTGGAGCCACGGTCGTCAGCAAATGCATCGAAGATTGGGGAGGCAAAGAGCATGTTTGAGGCAAGGTGGGCAGAGTTGGGTGAGACGCGTGCAATCCACGAGGCGGCACGGCTGCTTCACCCACGCCATGTGGGAAAAGATGCTGTCTTCTCCTCGAGTGCAGCCGCACACGGGGGGTGGATGGCGCTAGAAAACCGCCTCTTTCCAGGTGAGCAGGCTGCACAGGATGCAGCATGGACCGAGTTTCGGCAAATGTGGCTAACTGGCAATGTCTTCCGATCGGCCCATGTGACTGACCTGCTTGAGGACCCAATGAAGCTGCGGGAAGAGGCATTGAAAGAGGCTGCCAGGGTTCCGTTGGATGATGCGGAGGCAGAGGGGTGGTGGATGAAGTGGGGCATGCGTAGCATGCCTAAACTCTACAACACGTTCAAACGCGTGAGTGCTCAACCAGTGACGTCCTCGGCCTGCGAGCGTAACTAGAGCACTCATGCGCTCATCCATCACAAGCGCCGTAACCGGCTTCTCTCCAAGCGCGTCGAGCACTTGGTGTACGTCAACCACAATTTGCGCATCCTGCGCAACTTGGCGAAGAAGAAGCCAGAGATGGCCCAGAAGGCGATGATCCCTCTGCCGAGTGCCGAAGAAGAGGGAGTGGACGTGGCGGGGGAGGTGGAGAGTGGGTACGATCCGGCGTTGCGCATCTCCCGCGCTTTGCAAGACCTTTACACCGCAGACCTCGAACCACGTGAATTTTGCCTATATGAGGCTGATGGGTTCGATGATTTAGGAGCTACGGAGGGCTCAGAGGGGGGCGGTGCGGTTACGAAGGAGGAGGAGGAGGACGACGATGAGGATTACATGGGTGACGGGTTTGTGACACAATTTCAAGACTCTCTCCTGCTTCCCGGTCGCATCACACGAGCTGCTGCTGCGAACTTGTCATTCAAAGACTCTGCGGCCCTTGTTGTTGAGGGGTTGACGACAGCACGGGTCACACGATCGCGTCGACATCTACTCTTGCCGGATGAGGACGAGGGTGTGGTGGGCGTCACAACCACACCAACTGATGGCCTTGAAGAGGATGCTGTTGTTGCTCGTGGTGAAAAGAGTGCGGGAGAGGAAGGCACGAGCGCAGAGGCTAGCGCACAAGCGACAGTACATGAGGACGGAGAGACTCCGTCTGTCATCACTTCAAAGGATACTTAGGGGATCGTGACTGTTTGCAAAAAAGA
>SZWC01018050.1:18249-52038 GCA_023375785.1 Penium margaritaceum | reverse complement strand
AGAGAAAGGAACATTGCTCTGGCTAAGCTCTGCGCAATTATCACAAACCATGGCATGAGCATCAAGCTACAATTGTAGTACTGACGAGAACATTTTTGCATTGTAAGAAAAAGTAAAAGTAGAAGTATTTACTACTTCAATTGCACTCCCAATGGAATGCAATACAATGGAATGCATTTACAGCCGTGCTCGTGACTGCTCTTGCTCTAGTAGTAGCAGAAGTAGTTTTTGGTACTACGTCGCTCATAGGCTAGTAGTAGGAGCTTCTTAACTTGTTACTGAGTCGCCTCTCTCCCATGCACACATGTCAAGAGAGAAAGAACAAGGTAAGAAGGAAGGAAAGGCTGGACATGACTGTCGTAATTGCTTGTGCTGCAGCTGCTGCTACGATGTAGCTCTAATGGCCACTGAGGCAATTTTGGCAGTTGCTGTTGCTACCGTAGTTGATGCTATGGTGTAGTTGTAGATTTTTTTGAAGCAGTTGTGGCCGTAAGCGGGTTGCTGCCCCGGTGCTACTTCTCACTGGGATCCTTTAAGTGTTGTCGCGATTTTGTTGCACCTAACATCAGAGTAGCTCTGATTGTAACCAAGTTGTTGTCCTGATGCTACTCTTACCTGATGTCTTGCAACCATTGCTACAATATTGTTGTAGCTGCTGCCAAAGCAAATGTGGTCGTAGTTGGGTTGTTGTCCCAATGCGAGTTATGGTTAATCAGCTCATATTCACGCCTTTTTCAATCAGTGTGTAAAAAATTGTATTCATGTATGCAAACCATGTTCAGAAAACATCCACATACATGCATTTTGGCAAAGACCAGATGTACATGCCTTGTAAAGAATGAAAACTATAATGGGATCTGTGTGTTGTTTAGTAGTTTTTGCAAAGCGACCATGTTCACTAGGTTATTCCCTTCCTAATACACTTGTTGATAGGCAGTGTCACTGGTGAGGCAATCGGTCATATATGCCCGATGATGCTATTGCCCACAATCCTACATTTGCTGCTATGGTGTTCTTACAACTATTGACGAAGTAGCTATGGTTGTTCTGGCTATGCCGCCGCTACTACCGGCTGTCTTTTCTTTCTTTGCTACTGTATTCTTGCTGCAACTACTACCAAGGCAAAGGTAATCATGGCCAGGTTCCTATCTCGTCCATCTGGCTCACCATTAGCTCCGGTGTAGGTTAGTGGGGTGCAGTTGCACAAAGAGAGGGTGCAAGGGTACTATGATATGGTAGTGAGTGTGTTGTGATGTAAGTCGTTCTCGTTTGCTTATAGAGCTTATTGTGACCACTCAGTCGTGTCCAAGCCTCCGCAGATTCCTGATACAGACCCAGCTAGTACCGGAGAACATATGGGTGGTGGCCCTACCCACCCACAGCTGCCAGACAGTTGTCACGGTGTCCCGGGTGTTTGCTGGGGTGCTTTGGATTTTTTTTGTAATTGCTAGAATTTTCTTAGTGGACTGGGTCTTGAGCCCGACTTGCATGTTTTACATTGTATATCCGTTGATCAATGCCGGACTTGTGCATGTGACTAGTCGTAGCATTTGGCTCAAGCTTCTGCATCTCTAGGTTGAGATGGTGTTGCGTTTGGATGCCAATACACGCAATTATGGAAAACAAATAGTGGTTTGGGCCAGTTTTAAGGCAAACTGACACTTCCGTGTTTGTCACCCGCCGTGCTCCCCGGTAGGTGTTTATGTTGTGTGCTTGTCAGTTGTTATCCCTCTTTGCATTTCTAAGCTATTGGATCTTATGAGAAATTGCGCGTCTTCCTAGACTGACCCGTGCCGTTTCTTGTACCTACTTGCTTGCTAGTGCGCCAGCTGACCAGTCAGTGCCGCCACGTCAGTAGCAGCAAGACTAGGACGCATCCTAGAATTTTCTATGGTATCAAAAAAACAGTACCTCTCTTGCTGAGCTGCGCCACAGAGACGTAGCACCGGCAGCACCAGTAAGAGTCACCGCCATCGCCGTATCCTAGGACATGTCGCTGCCAACGTTACCAGTACCAATGTGACCACGCAACCGCCACCATCCAAGCAAGAGGACCTGCGACAGTGATGAGCTACAACATCCACGCCAAGCAGCAACAACAGCACAGGGTGGCAACAGTAGTCATGTCAGGATACCACCATTAAGGGAAAAAAAAAGAGAAGGAAGAAGCACCTCGCAGCAAACAGCCTGGGACGACGGCTGTGGGTAGTGGAAGCATGCAAAGGCAGTAGTTGCTTGCATCATGAGCCGCAAGCAACAACAATAGCACCGTAGTACCAGTAGAGGCAACAGCAACACAACATCGGCAAAAGCATGAGCACTGCAGTAGCTGCATTATAGCTACCAAAGTGATAGGAGCAATACCTACAGCACCAGCACCACAGCAACGATAGTGGCTACAACAGTGCAGCAGTTGTGGTGGCCGTCACAGTAGCAGCAGACCAGTCGCAATAGCAATAGCGGTCTTACGTAGCACTACTGCTGCTCCTCAACAGTGCTACAGAGCAGCATTATAGTGCAGCTGCACAGAAGCTACACAACACCACACAAAAGCTACACATACAAATGTATAGCCCTTCTGCAGACACAAGCAAGGGTTGACACAGTCACTCCCACCAGTCATGCGGAGTCCGTGTGACAGGTAAGAGAAAATATTGTTGGCATAAAATACGCAAGCATACAAAAGATTGGGGAAAAAGTGCTCATTTCATCATCAACAATACTTATGTCAATTATTTTTGGGTTAAAACCTCAATGTTTTTCTGGGTTTCAACTCCTCACAAAATGCTGACGGTTTTCCGTTTGGAAAATTTTGACATTCGGCCCCATACAAAGCACTGCGATGGCACCAACCCGTGACAAGGGCAAAGGGCTTGGAGACCCCTCCTCCTCCTCCTTTTTGGGCATCATGAGTCCACAAATGCAGTCACTTGCAATCGAGGAGCTTCGTCGGCTTTTGGATGAGATGCGTTGGTAGTAGCAGCAGCAGACCGACGCGTTGCAAGAGATCGCGGAGTTCTTAGGGGGTTGTCGAGGGACCTCACAACAGGCACCAGGAGGATGTACTTGAGCTGCACCATATGTTCAGCAATTTATACTCTATCTAGAGTTGCGGTCTCAGCAACCCTCATCACATGTTGACCCCTTGGATGAGAAGGAGATAGAGGATGACACACGTGAGGACGAGATTTATGTTATTGAGGAGCGTATTTGTGAGTTACATCCTGAGTCATAGCCTCTCACCCCGCCACCTTCTCGCCGTCAGGATCAGGCACGTCGTTTGACAGCATTTACTTTGGGTAGTACATCTCTCACTGGTGGTCTCCTTACACTTCGAAGCCTAAGGTTTTCCTCCCCACGGAGTGGCAAACGAAAGAATTTGAGACACCTCCACCCTGTTACAATATTGACGAGGGCTTCGATTGTTGTAAGAATTTGTTTCAGGTGTGGACCGACTTAGAGGGCGTTTGGCCTTACTACCACAGCCAATACCAGACCCGTGATGCTTACCAGGTCGAGAGAGCAGCGAGAGCGATGCGTGGTCTAATATACATCATGCCGCGGGATACTGTGGTGGACTTCAACCCATTTGTGGGTGAGACCTGGACCGGGACTGGAGCAGACCCGCATCACGTCTGGGAGTTGGCCCTGATACTGCTTGTTGCGAAGACCCATGCTACAAGGCCGGCTCGACTGTGTGAGTTTCACTCCCTTCGTTAAGGTCCCACAATTCTTGTAGCTGACTACTTGAGGCGTGTAATGCACCTTTGCATGTCCCTCGAGACAGGTGGCGGGACGCGCCTGTAGGCACTCGACACCATCATGATTGGAGCACACTTGGATCACGTAAAGCTCTTTGCGGCCTTGGACCGTGTGGCACTCACTGAGTTGTTGGATTCACTACAACTCCTTCCTTGGACTCATTGCTACTTCCTTTGAACGCCATCAGCTCATGAGGAAGCTATCGCCCATCAGCAGAATCCACTTGTTGTAGTAGTGAGTTTGACTCCTCATACTCCTGCATCCCTATTCACCACTCCCACCTCCACCGTTTCCTCCTCCTCCTTCTCTACCACAAGCAGCCAGACTCCGGGTGTTTCAGCAACCGCACAGGGGAAGAAGGGGAAGACGCGACGCAGGAAGGTATACCAGCAGCAATAGAAGCTACCGAAGAGTAGTGGCGGTGGACGTTTTTCCACTCCTACAACAATGGAGGCGCTCATCGCTACACAGAGTGTGAGTAGCCCCTTGACTGGCCTCAGATCATGCACGACCTCCTGGTTGTGCATGCGTAGCGGATTTCCTCTGGTGACACACAGACAAGGCGCGCTACAACCACGATTGTAGCAGACACATTCATTTTACCTGGAAGCAATGGTTGCCTGGACCCTTAGGATCGCACGATTACAGAGCTTAATCAGCTACTGGCACTTCGTATTGAGGGAAGGGTAAGTGTGTTGCCACAGCCGACTGGTACCATGTCCTACTATTTCTTGCCCATGATGATGCTTGTGGGGGAGCTCAGACGAATTTTGATGATGATGGACCACATAGTATTGATTGGCTTGACGAGTCATACATCCATGCTGTTCGTCGTTGTCTAAACTCCTCACCTACACATCTCGGAGAGGCAGAGCATTATGTGGCATGTGTTTT
The DNA here is from genome assembly GCA_023375785.1 of Penium margaritaceum. Classification (NCBI taxonomy): domain Eukaryota; kingdom Viridiplantae; phylum Streptophyta; class Zygnematophyceae; order Desmidiales; family Peniaceae; genus Penium; species Penium margaritaceum. The sequence goes on along the minus strand of SZWC01018050.1, from coordinate 47,382 downwards.
AGTGTCCATGACTAGTCATGAGCTGAGTGGCATGATCTCGTCACTCGCGAGTTTCACATCGCTTGTGATGTTGCAGAGACCTTGTGGTCGTCAGATCTAGCACTGGGGCATGTGCACTTGCCAGTCGGAGCTCTCCCTCTATAGCGCGTGATCTGGGCACACCGAGGAAAACTCTCTCATCACAGGATGCTGAGGTCTGGCGTGCTGCCTGAGAGGATGAGCTTCGCGCCATTTGAGAGCACAAAGATTACGAGGTGGTTGATCTTCCACCTGGAAAGAATGCTATTCAGTTCAAGTGGGTCTTTTGCAAGAAAGTGAAGCCGGATGGCTCTCTAGAACGCCACAAGGCTCGCTTGGTTGTCAAGGGGTACTCTCGGATCGAGGGCATCGATTACACCGATACCTTTGCCCTGTCGGCCGCAAGACCTCAGCTCGCATTCTGTTCGGTGTAGTTGCTTTGCATGACTGGGAACTGCACCAGATTGATGTGATTAATGCGTTCCTCCATGGCTCTCTGGATGAAGAGATTTACATGGCTGAGCCACCAATCTTTGACGATTGTGACAAGGTCTGGCGCTTGCGGAATTCCTTATACGGGCACAAGCAATCTCCACGGTGTTCGAATCAGGAGATCAGTGGCACCCTGACTCATGCGGGATATGTACAGAGCGAGGCAGATCCCTCTCTCTTTATTCAACGGACCCCTGAGCAGTTCACCGCCATCCCGGTATATGTTTTCAACCTTCTGATCGCGTCTCCTTCCATGGAGGCCGTGAAGGAGGCCAAGGCAATCCTCTAGAGTGCCTATAAGATGAAGAACCTTGGTCTTGCAGCGGTGTTTCTTGGCATGTAGATCATGCAAGACCACAGACATCGGACACTACTGCTGCATTAGGCCCGATGTGCACATGTCGTGGGGGAGCGCTTCAATGACCTCCTTGGCGCACTGTCCACGGCCTCCACACCTCTCACACGTGACCGACAAGATGCCCTAAAGGTGGACGATCCCACACAGCTGGGAGAAATAGTTGATGTGACCTTGTCCCTCCGAATCATCGGATCTCTGATGTACATGTCCACTTCCACACGTCCCGACATCGCCTTCGCCGTCAACCTCCTTACACAGTTTTTGCAGGCTCCATGCGCTAGAGCCCTTCATGCGAATGTGCGAGTGGTGCGGTACGTAGTCTCCACAACGTACCCTACTGATCTTTGATTTTGTGTATATTCATTTTTTGACGTGATTTCCTTGAACGAATTTTTTTTAAACGAATTGCTTAAGTACACCCTAAATAACTACTTCGGCTGGGACAATGATAAATTTGGTTCACGGTCCGGGTATTACATTTAAGATTGTGCTAAGAAACCGAATTTTCTTCAGTCAGTGCAGTTCACGTTCCGAATAAAGCATCGCGCGCCTAACTGACGAGCTGTTTGGCATGTCTGACATGCCTGTCTGACACGTCAGACATGTCAGACATCGCGCACATCATTTTTTTGCGCACATCCGGTGGCCAGGCCCTCGCTTGAGGGTCTGGCCACCGGACATTTGTCCTTGTTTTTGCGTGACTTGAGCCTGACCGTCGAAATCAAAGATTCAACTTTTTTGTTCAACGAATTGAAAGGGACAACCTAAATAACTCTTTTGGTAAAAACCGTGTTCGAAATCAAGGATCACATAAATTACAATTTTGAAAAAAGCAAAATCAAAGATCAGTACGGTACCTTGGACTCTACTTTCGCCAGCAGTGTTCGGTGGTTCTTGATGGCTGCACCGACAGCGACTGGGCCTTAAGTCCAGGTGTACACAGTCGCATTGGTTACTTGTTCCTGCTCGGTGGTATCGCTCTGTCCTGGTACAACGCAAAGAAGGGTTGCATCGCATGTAGCTTGTCGGAGGCAAAATATGTTGCTCTAGGTGCAGGGGCTGCTGAGGCAATATGGCTGCAGCGCTTGCTCCTTGAGCTGTGTCAGTCCGTACCCGCCATTGTACTTCTTTGTGATAACCAGAGTGCCCTTGCCATTGTAGAGAACTCTGGTGTCTTCCACGCTCGCACAAAGCACATTGCAGTTGAGCATCACTTTGTCCATGACATGGTAGAGCAACACGTGTTCTCTATCATATGGGTTGGCACTGACATGCACCGTGCTAACTTCTTGACGAAGGCACTAGCACACGGGATATTTGGCCATTCGTTTTGTTGGGCTTCGCCCCTTGCCTGAGAGTGGTTGAGTGTGGGGTGTGCCAATGTCTGTATCACGACTGTTTCTGCACTCGCTCTACTTGTTTCACTGCTATACGTGTATGGGCATGCGTACCATCGGGTAATGGGGGAGTGTTGTGATTTGTGATGTTCCTGTCCACCTGTACAGTTTACTCTGACCACTCAGCCATGTCCATGCCCGTGCAGATCCTTGATGCGGAGCCAAGTGGTACCGATGCGTCGTCTGGTGGTGGACTACCAGCTTGGAGCTGACCAACGACCGTCCGAGAACTATGGACGCTTCCTGGGACCTCCTACAGTTTTTCTACAGCACGTAGGAGTTTATCGGTGGACTAGCCATGGGCCCGATTTACATGTTTTTGCATTGTGTGTCCACCGTTTGATGCCGGATACATGCATGTGACCAGTCGTAGCATCTGGATTCTGATTTTGCACGTCTAGGTTTAAACAACGTAGTGTTCAGACATGTCTATGCTGAGTTACGGCCAAAACAGTCGTTTTGGGTTGGTTTAAGGAAAGACCTGGAACTGTCGCGTACGACACCCGTCGTGCGCCACGGCAAGTACTTACGCCATGCCCAGTCAGCGGCTGTGTCACTAGGAAGCTTGTATGCATCTTCTCGTCCTGAGGTTGGCCCTTCCTGTTGGTTTTTGCGCATCTCTCATTGTGCTCAATTTTATCCTCCCGGCTTGTGTACATCGGCGTGCAGATGACTGACGGCGAGACTCGACGCTGATGGAGTGTCGTCCGGTGGAGCAGACGCACGCTGAGGTCTACTCGCAGCTCACTGGAGCCTCCTCTCTCCGGTGACGTGCTCAGCTCCATCGGCAGGCCTCCTCGTCAGTCGTGCTGCCGGCGGTCACTGCCACCGCAGTTGCTGTCTGCATGCGTCCAGCGCGTCCCATCGCGTCTGCATCGTCATGCTCTGCCTAGGGTCCTTGTTGCATGTTGCATGGCCCTATTCGCCATCAGGGACCATCGTAGGCGCTGCCTGGGTTCAGGCAGCCATAACTCCTTGCTACTATTTTTCTATCTATTTCTGACCACTCGACTGCGTTCGCAGCGACGGTATTATGGTATGGTCCAGTTTTCAGGCAAAACGGACGACGCCCGAGTTTTGGGCTGTCGGCTGTCCGGTAGGGCTCAGCGAGAAAACCCTGCCTGCCAGAAAATAGTTCTATTTCCTGATTGGCTGGTTAGCTGAGTAACAAGCTCTACAGAGCTGGGGGGGAGCTAGAACTTGGAAAGGTCTCCCATTGTTGTTCATTCTTGATTGCATATAAGTTGCTTTCAGTTTCCAGCTGCTTTCTGGCGCTAACACTGGCGCGCACACTTCTAAGTAACAAACCCAGAGCTTCCAGACTTAAGCAACTAGCGTGGAAGCCCGCACGCTATATCAACAACGCTGCTGCCCCAACCTGCTGCCTAGTATTTCTGTTTTGGTATCAGAGCCAGAGCGTAGCAGCAGCAGTAGAAGACTGACGTACAGGTGCTAGACAATGCCGGCGGACCTCCATATGTGCCAGTGCAAGGGAAATGCTGCCGGATTTTTTCCGGCAGCATTGACCCGTCTGGTGGCGGCGTCAGAATTTTTCCCACGGCCACTGGGCCAGGGGAAATGCTGCCGGATTTTTTCCGGCATCACTGACCCCACGCTTGACGCAAGGAGGTGAGCGACCGGCTACGTCAGGCCCTTGTTGGCGACGACGCACGCGGCGACGTCCTCCAGGTGTGACTGACACCGGCAACCAGCAGCAGCAGTAGTAGCTTGCCGCAGCAGCGAGTAGTGGCGATAGCGGCCAGCAGCAGCACCACACAGTAGCAGCCGGCAGAAGCAGCAGCTCGCAGCAGCAGCAGACCGTAGCAGCAGCAACTGGCAGCAACAGCAGCGGCAGCAAGCAACAGCCAGCAGCAGTAGCAACGCGTAGCAGCTCGCAATAGCAACAGCCGGCCGCAGCAGCAGCAGCCGGCCGCAGCAACAGCAGCAGCAGCGGCTGCAGCAACAGCCGCAGCAGTAGCAGCCACAGCTGCCCGGAGCTCGCTGCTTGCTGCAAGTAGCGAGCTACTGGCAGCGAGCTCACTGCCCGCAACGAGCAGCGAGCAGCAAGCAGTAAGCTCGCTGCTCGTAGCTCGTCACTCGCAGCGAGCAACGAGCTCGCAGCGACGAGCAAGAGAAACGAAAGAAGAAAAAAAACGTGTAGGGAACCCCCCCTTTTCGCTACAGGCGCGGCAGTAGAAGCAACAGCCGTAGCCGCAGCCACAGCAGCCGCAGCCGTAGCTGCAGCAGCAGCCGCAGCAGTCACAACCGTAGCCGCAGCAGTAGCAGCAACAACAGCAGCTGTCGCAGCAGTCGCAGCACATCCGCAGTTGCAATCGTAGCAAGTAGCAGCAATAACTACAACAGCAGCAGCAGCCGCAGCCACAGCCACAGCTGTAGCAGCAGTTGCGGCCATAGCAGCCGTCGCAGCAGCCGTAGCCGCAGCCGCAACAGTAACAATAGCAAGAGCAGTAGCAACCACTGCAGCATCAGCAGCAGCAGTAGCCGCAGCAACCGTAGCAGCAGCGACGGCAGTGCCAACAACCGCGGCTGTAGCCCCACAGCAACGGCTGCATCAACCGCTGTTGACGTCGACGACCGTCCGTTGACGTCACTACTACCGTCACTGCTGACATCATCAACAACAAAAACCACGGGGTAAACCAGTAGCACTACACACACATAGTAGCCTCTGCTGCCGTCAACCATCCTCGGCTGACGTCACTGCTGAAATCAGCAGCCCACCAAAAAAAACACAAGGGACACTAAACCATGGCTGGTTGTCCCGGTGAGGAGGGGTCCTCCTCTATTGGGGGGACCCCTACCCCCCCTTTCTTGCACCGACTGCAGCAGCAGTAGCAGTAGTAGTAGCCGCCGCCGCCACCGCAACAGTAGTAGCAGCAACACCAGCAGCAGCAGCCGCCGCCGCCGCTAGAGCAGCAGCAGCAGCAGCAATAGCAATAGCAGCAGCAGCAGCAGCAGCCCTATGGTGTCGCTGGCAACAACCCTGACCCCCTCGTTGCTCTTCAGCAACAGCTCACCGCCTTGACGCAGCAGCTTGCAGCGCTACAACCAGTCGCCTCCCAGACCGCCACCAGTGTGCTGCCGTCGTTCATCCCTCCAGGACATGCCAGCCCCGCTATGTCTGCTGCTACATACTACCTGGCACAGCAGCAGACTCAACGCCAACGGCAGACAGTGACCTCCATCCTTGGCACCACTCTGGGTGCCGGCCGCAGCCAGAAGGACTTTGAGACGCCGCCGCCGCCGCTTCAATCCGGCGAGCAGTTCCGGAGATGGGAGCTCAGCTTCTGGATCTGGGCGCACGGTGAGGGCTTGTGGGCATACTACACCCTCCCTTACAACTCCACTTAGGCCGATCAGCTATATGACGCTAGACGCGCCGTCCGTGCCCTTGTCCCAGTCGCCCCTCCAGCTTCCCGCCTGGCCCTGGAGCCTTTCCTCGGCGACTTCACCGTTGGCGACATCCCAAACCCTGCAGCCGCATGGCACGTCCTCACCAGGCCCCATCGCCTGTCTCGCGATGCTGAGATCAGCCGTCTGCTCTCGGAGTTCAACTCCCTGCACATGGGGGAGACCGAGACGGTGATTGCCTACTGGCAGCACGCGGAGGACATCCTTCGTCTTCTCGGCAAGTCTGCTCCGCCCCCTCTGTCCACACTCCTCACCAGAAAGCGCGGCGCCACCAGCGCGTACGCAGACGTCTTTGTACACTACCCCCCAGGATATCCTCTCCACCATGGCGGCCCAGGGTACCCTCATGCCCTGGGCATACGAGCTCTTCCTCCGCCTTGAAGAAGCTCGCCAGGAGTCTCAGCTCCATCGCACGGAGGCTCTTGCATCCCCTGTCGTCGCCTCCCCTCCCATTGCCTCCGTGGCCGTCGCCTCCCCTGCCGCTGCTACCTCATCGTCTTTAGGGAAGAAGAACAAAATCCGGAGCAAGAAAGGCAAGGGTCCACCGCTACAGCAGCAGCAGAAGTCGTCAACCAAGTCCAGCGGTAGTGGCTCCGTCTGCCACAACTATGGCCAGCCCGGGCACGGGTGGTACACGTGCCCTCTCCCGACGGACGAGGCGCGCGTCATTGCCACCATGCGTTGCCAACGAGAGCGCCGTCTCGCCTCTGCCGCCGTCATTGCTGCTCGCCTTGACACTCCGACCTCATCCAGTAGCGCTGCCACTCCAACAGCTCCTCCTGCCCCACAGGCACTCGCGCCGCAACAGTACTACCCACAGCCGTCGGTGCCTCCGCTTCCTTTGCCGGCTCAGTCCTCCTACTACCCGGGCTCCGGCGCCGTCACTTTGCACTCCATCTACACTCCCGGGCCGTCCACCCATGACGTCAGCTAGAGCAGTTCATCGCGCTCCAGCTTGGCCTGCCTCGCCCTCCTCCCCAGGGAAGTGCGAGTTGCATCACCTCCTGCCCTCCTGTCCAGCCCTGCATGACTGAGACTGAGCTGCGGTCGTGTCCCGTTTCCTCGTCTATCTCGTCATCTCCCGTGGTCTCCTCCACCCCACTCCTTGACGACATTGCGTGGCTTGACGATTGGCAGTCTCGTTTTGCGCCTCCTTCCACCGCGTCCGCATCCCTTGCTTGCTGCCATGTGACCGTTAGCGATCTGGCGACCCCTGTCCAGGACCCTGTTGAGACCTGGATCATTGTCTCTGGGGCCACGCATCACATGACGGCCTCACGTGAGGCCTTCAGTATGCTAGGTCCTGTAGGCGATGTCTCCGGTGTTCGGACAGGTTCCGGACAAGTATTGCCTGTCCGTGGTGCCACAGGCCATGTGTTTGTCACCATTACGCTCTCTCCTCAGCACACCCGCCTCTTGCACCTCCGCCTTTGCCACATCCATTCTGCCGCCGTAGAGAGCATGCTCCACACCCAGCCACCCAAGGGCTGACCCGGAGACTTTCCCTCTCCCGTGTCCCACTGAGTGCATTGACAGCGCTCAGGGGAAGATGCACCTGTCCACATACCCCTTGTCTTCCTCCCGTGCGTCCGTCGCTCTCGACCTTTTCCACTCGGACGTCATGGGCGCTCTCCCCACCGAGTCCGTCGGTGAGCATGGCCGTTATGTCCTCACCCTTACGGGCGACTATTCTCGCTACCGCTAGGTCTTCTGCCTCCGGCAGAAGAGCGATGTCGCCTGAGCCATTCAGGACTGGCTTCTCCTCGCGGAGCGCAAGTGTGGCCGCTCTCTTTGCTGCTTTTGCTTTGATCATGGTGGAGAGTACATGGGTGAGGCCACGACCTTTCTCGCCTCTTGCGGGATCCACCATGAGACGTCTACGCCCTACACACCCGCACAAAACGGCGTCTCCGAGCAGTGGAACCGTACCATGGCCGACGTCGTCCGCACCATGCGGGTTGAGTCCGGTCTCTCCGATGGCTTCTATCTTGAAGCCATGGCCTACTTGACTTGGGTCTGGAACCGAATTCCCCACGGTCCCCTTCCCTGCCAGACCATGCCGTACCAGCACTGGTGCAGTCGGCGCGCTGACCTCCGCCCGGCTCGCATCTGGGGCTGTGTGGCCATTGTGTGGCTGCCCGCCCCACAGCAGGGCGGCAAGCTTGCCCCCCGCGGACGCCCCTGCACCTTCCTCGGTGTGTCTCGTCAGTCCAAGGCCTCGCGTATCTGGGACCCATCCCGACACTGCATCGCCGAGTCCCGTGATGCCCTCTTCTTCGAGGACCTGTTTCCCCGCGACCTCATCCGCTCCGGCTCGTCCGTGTCCCTCCTGTCGCGTGGGGGAGTGGTGAGTCCGTCCTCCGTTCTGTCGCTTCCAAGTGACACATCACTCCATCCCTTTGAGCCGGTAGCCCCTGTCGCGTCCTCTGGCCCCCCAGAGCCAGCAGCGCCTGTCGTGTCCGCTGGCCCCTCCGGGCCAGTAGCGCCTGTCGTGTCCGTTGGCCCCTCCGGGCCAGCAGCGCCTGTCGTTTCCGCTGGTCCCTCCAGGCCGGCAGCCCCAGTTACTTCTGCTGGCCCCTCCGCGCCAGCAGCGCCTGTCACATCCACTGGCTCCTTTGGGCCAGTAGCCCCGTCCGCCTCCGTTGGCCCGTCGGACTTAGGGCCATCTCCTACCCGACCGTGCTACACACGTGGCCCAGCGACAGCCTCCGACCTCGACCAACAGTGAGCGCACAGACCGTCGCACCGAGTCCCGTGGCGGCTTGACCTCCTGTGGCTCCATGTGTCTCCTCCACTCCCACGGTCATGAGTGGGGACCCTGGCACGAAGGCTCTCGGCCTGACCGCTTCCGCCATCATCGCAAACCTTCACCCGGGCTCTGCACTGGGCTACGCCATGCTTTATCACAAGCATCGGCATGCTGTTGTGGCTGCACTCACCCGCATCCCACCTGGGGCTTGTGATGCACACGCCCTCTCAGTCCGGTCCACAGCGCGCCTGGAGGACCCAGCCACCCTACAAAAGGCTCGAGCCTCTCCTGAGGTCGCACATTGTGATGCCGCCTATGCCGAGGAGCTTACTGCTATCTGGCAGCACCACGTGTATGACCTCGTCGACCTCCCTCCAGGTCAGAAGGCCACTGGTGCCAAGTGGGTCTTTCGGTGCAAGTGGAAGCCTGATGGATCCTTGGACAAGTACAAGGCCTGCCTCACAGCAAAGGGGTTTGCTCAGGTCCCTGGGGTCGATGACGACCATTTTTTCGCCCGAGTCGGTCGGTTCTCCACCAGCTAGGCGCTCTTCAGCCTGGTTGCTCAGCACGGGTAGGAGCTACATCACATGGACGTGAGCAAGGCGTTCCTCCATGGCTCACTAGAGGGTGAGGAGCTTTTCATGGTGCAGCCCCCAGGCTTCAACGACGGCACTGCGAGAGTTTGGCGGCTGCGGAAGGCCATCTATGGCCTGAAGCAGACACCTCGGTGCTGGAACCAGGAGATCACCAGCATGCGTCTCCGTGGCGGCCTCCAGTGCAGCACCGCTGACCCCTCTCTGTTTGTCAGCCCGCGAGGTCAGACCTTCGCCGCAGTTTTGGTCTATGTCGACGATCTCCTCATTGCTTCGCCAAACACGGCCGCCATCCAGCGTGTCAAGGACTTGCTGCACGTCGCCTACCAGATGAAGGATCTCGGAACTGCCCGAGTCTTCCTGGGCGTGGAGCTCGAGCATGATTGCTCCCAGGGCATCCTACACGTCCACCAGGCTGCCTGTGTGCAGACCCTGTCCACTCGATTCGCTGAGGACCTGCCCCTTGTGCCTAGCACATCTTCACCCATGTCACCTGATGGCCAGGTGAAGCTGAAGAGTCCTGACCCAGCTGTTGTGGGGGAGCTAGTTGATGTGACCACGTATCTACGGGCCATCGGGTCACTGATGTTCCTGGCGACGACGACGCGTCCAAACATCGCGTTCGCCGTCAACCTCCTGGCCCGGTTCTCTCAGGAGCCGCGTCACCTCCACTTCGAGGCCTCGATCCTATTGTTCCGCTACGTCGTCTCGACCCCTCAGCGAGGTCTCATGTTCCGCCGCCAGCGGTCCGTCGTCGCAGTGGGCTACACCGACAGTGACTGGGCCGGTAGTCCAAACGGTAGGAGTCGCAAGGGGTGGATTTTTCTGATCGGCGACACAGCTATGTCCTGGCGTAGTGGCAAGCAGAGGTGCATTGTACGCAGCACTGCTGAGACAAAGTACGTGGCCCTTGGCTCAAGCGCGTGTGAGAGTGTGTGGTTGCGTCGTCTGTTGTCCGAGTTGCGTCAGTCTGTCGCATCCATTACCTTGCATTGTGACAATGACAGTGCCATGGCCATCGCCGACAATGACGGTGTGCATCACACACGCACAAAGCACATCAATGTTGAGTATCACTATGTGCGCTCGTTGTTGCATGACGGCAGCATCAGCATCGTGTGGGTTGAGACAGCACGGCAGCTGGCTGACTTCCTGACCAAGGCACTGAAGCGAGACTCATTCAAGAAGGCTGTGAGTTCAGTCGGCGTGCGTCCGTGAGTTGCCCTCTTTGTCTCTGCCTGCGTCTCTACCCGGCCTCGGGGAGTTTGGATGTTGACCGTCTCTCTGCCCGCCCATGTGCACTACGCCTGTGAGTCATGGGGGAGTGTTGGTTTTTGCGCATCTCTCATTGTGCTCTGTTGTGTCCGCCCGGCTTGTGTACATTGGCGTGCAGATGACTGACGGCGAGACTCGACGCTAATGGAGTGTCGTCCGGTGGAGCCGACGCACGCTGAGGTCTACTCGTAGCTCCCTGGAGCCTCCTCTCTCCGACGACATGCTCAGCTCCATCGGCAGGCCTCCTCGGCGGTCGTGCTGCTGACGGTCACTGCCACCGCAGTTGCTGTTTGCATGCGTCCAGCGCGTCCCATCGCGTCTGCATCGTCATGCTCTGCCTAGGGTCCTTGTTGCATGTTGCATGGCCCTGTTCGGCATCATGGACCATCGTAGGCGCTGCCTGGGTTCGGGCAGCCATAACTCCTTGCTACTATTTTTCTAGCTGTTTTTTACCACACGACTGTGTTCGCANGGCGACGTGCTCAGCTCCATCGGCAGGCCTCCTCGGCGGTCGTGCTGCTGACGGTCACTGCCACCGCAGTTGCTGTTTGCATGCGTCCAGCGCGTCCCATCGCGTCTGCATCGTCATGCTCTGCCTAGGGTCCTTGTTGCATGTTGCATGGCCCTGTTCGGCATCATGGACCATCGTAGGCGCTGCCTGGGTTCGGGCAGCCATAACTCCTTGCTACTATTTTTCTAGCTGTTTTTTACCACACGACTGTGTTCGCAGCGACGGTATAATGGTATGGTCCAGTTTTCAGGCAAAACGGATGACGCCCGGGTTTTGGGTTGTCAGCTGTATGGTATGGCTCACCGAGAAAACCTTGCCTGCCAGAAAATAGGTCTATTTCCTGATTGGCTGGTTAGCTAAATAACAAGCTCTACAGAGCTGGGGGGGGGGAGCTAGAACTTGGAGGGGTCTCCCATTTTCGTTCATTCTTGATTGCTAATCAGTTACTTTCAGTTTCCAGCTGCTTTCTGGCACTAACACTTTCGCACGCACTTCTGAGTAACAAACCCAGAGCTTCCAGACTTAGTCTCTAGAGCAGCGGACTGAGGGGGCAGCTGACTTAAGCAACTAGCGTGGAAGCCCGCACGCTGCATCAACATCGCTGCTGCCCGAACCAACTGCCAATCATTTCTGTTTCTTCCTATTTCTTGCACCTACTTGCTTGTAAATGCGACACTAAACCATGGCTGGTAGTCCCGGTGAGGAGGGGTCTCCCTCTATTGGGGGGACCCCTCCCCCCCCTTTCTTGTAGCGATGGTAGCAGTAGCAGCAGCAGTAGTAGCCGCTGTCGCCGCAGTAGCAGCAGCAGTAGCAGCAGTAGCACCAGCACAAGCAGTAGCAGCACCAACAGCAGCAGCCGCCGCCACCGCTGGAGTAGCAGCAGCAGCAGCAATAGCAGCAGCAGCAACAGCAGCAGCCCTCTGGTGCTGCTGGCAGCAACCCTGACCCCCTCGTTGCTCTTCAGCAACAGCTCACCGCCTTGACGCAGCAGCTTGTAGCGCTACAACCAGTCGCCTCCCAGACCGCCACGAGTGTGCTGCCGTTGTTCATCCCTCCAGGACATGCCAGCCCTGTTGTGTCTGCTACTACGTACTACCTAGCACAGTAGCAGACTCAGCGCCAACGGCAGACAGTGACCTCCGTCCTTGGCACCACTCTGGGTGCCGACCGCAACCAGAAGGACTTTGAGACGCCGCCGCTGCCGCTTTAGGCCTGCGAGCAGTTCCGGAGATGGGTGCTCAGCTTCCGGATCTGGGCGCAGGGTGAGGGCTTGTGGGCATACTACACCCTCCCTTACGACTCCACCCAGGCCGATCAGCTATATGACGCTGGTCGCGCCGTCCGTGCCCTTGTTCCAGTTGCCCCTCCAGCTTCCCGCCTGGCCCTGGAGTCTTTCCTGGGCGACTTCACCGCTGGCGACATCCCAGACCTTGCTGCCGCATGGCACGTCCTCACCAGGCCCCATCGCCTGTCTAGCGACACTGAGATCAGCTGTCTGCTCCGGGTGTTCAACTCCCTGCACATGGGGGAGACCGAGACGGTCACTGCCTTCTGGCAGCGGGCGGAGGACATCCTTCGTCGACTCGGCAAGTCTGCTCCGCCCCCTCTGTCCGCACTCCTCACTAGAAAGTGCAGCACCACCAGCGCGTACGCAGACGTCTTCGTACACTACCCCTAGGATGTCCTCTCCACCATGGTGGCCCAGGGCACCCTCATGCCCTGGGCATATGAGCTCTTCCTCCGCCTTGAAGAAGCTTGCCAGGAGTCTCAGCTCCATCGCACGGAGGCTCTTGCATCCCCTACCGTCGCCTCCCCTGCCGTTGCCTTCATGGCCGTCGCCTCCCCCGCCGTAGCTACCTCATTGTCTTCGGGGAAGAAGAAGAAAAGCCGGAACAAGAAAGGCAAGGTTTCACCGCAACAATAGCAGCAGCACTCGTCGACCGGGTCCAGCGGTAGTGGCTTCGTCTGCCACAACTATGGCCAGCCTGGGCACGGGTGGTACACGTGCCCTCTCCCGACGGACGAGGCGCGCGTCATCGCCACCATGCGTTGCCAATGAGAGCGCCGTCTCGCCTCTGCCGCCGTCGCTGCTGCTCGCCTTGACACTCCGACCTCATCCTGCAGCGCTGCCACTCCGACAGCTCCTCCGGCCCCACAGGCACCCGCGCTGCAACAGTACTACCCACAGCCATCGGCGCCTCCGCTTCCTTTGCCGGCTCAGTCCTCCTACTACCCGGCCTCCGGCGCCATCACTTTGCACTCCGTCTACACTTTCGAGCCGTCCTCCCGTGACGTCAGCTAGAGCACTTCATCGCGCTCCAGCTTGGCCTGCCTCGCCCTCCTCCCCAGCCCTACATGACTGAGATTGAGCTGCGGTCGTGTCCCGTTTCCTCATCTGTCTTGTCGTCTCCCGTGGTCTCCTCCACCCCACTCCTTGACGACATTGCGTGGCTTGACGATTGGCAGTCTCGTTTCGCGCCTCCTTCCACCGCGTCCGCATCCCTTGCTTGCTGCCATGTGACCGTTAGCGATCTGGCGACCCTTGTCCAGGACCCTACTGAGACCTGGATCATCGTCTCTGGGGCCACGCATCACATGACGGCCTCACGTGAGGCCTTCAGTATGCTCGGTCCTGTAGGCGATGTCTCCGGTGTTCGGACGGGTTCCGGACAAGTATTGCCTGTCCGTGGTGTTGGCGTCGTTTGTTTCCGTGGTCCTGCCGGTGACGTTTTTCTGACCGATGTCCTCTTCGTCCCTGGTCTCGAGCTCAGCCTCCTGTCCGTGACTGCCCTTGATCGCATGAGCATGTACATATTACACTCGCGTGGTGTCAACACTGTGTCGTTGCGTCCGTCTGGTCTTGTCGTCCTGCACGCCACCGCCCGTGGCAACCTGTGGCACGTTCCTCGCCTCTCCTCTTCTCCTCCCGTCTTCTCCCCGTCGGTCGCCACAGGCCATGTGTTTGTCACCAATACGCTCTAACCTCAGTACACCTGCCTCTTGCACCTCCACCTTTGCCACGTCCACTCTGCCGTCGTAGAGAGCATGCTCCGCACTCAGCCAGCCAAGGGCCTTGACCCAGAGACTTTCCCTCTCCCGTGCCCCACTGAGTGCATTGACGGTGCTCAGGGGAAGATGCACCGGTCCACATACCCCTTGTCTTCCTCCTGTGCGTCCGTCGCTCTCGACCTTGTCCACTCGGACGTCATGGGCCCTCTCCCCACTGAGTTCGTCGGTGAGCATGGCCGCTATGTCCTCGCCCTTCCGGGCGACTATTCTCGCTACCGCTAGGTCTTCTGCCTCCTGCAAAAGAGCGATGTCGCCCGAGTCATTCAGGACTGGCTTGTCCTCGCGGAGCGCGAGTGTGGCTGCTCTCTTTGCCACTTTTGCTTCGATAGTGGTGGAGAGTACATGGGTGAGGCCACGACCTTTCTCGCCTCCCGCGGGATCCACCATGAGACGTCTACGCCCTACACACCCGCCTAGAACGGTGTCTCCGAGCAGTGGAAGCGTACCATGGCCGACGCTGTTTGCACCATGTGGGTTGAGTCCGGTCTCTCCGATGGCTTCTATTTTGAAGCCATGGCCTACATGACTTGGGTCTGGAACCGAATTCCCCACGGTCCCCTTCCCCGCCAGACCACACCGTACCAGCACTAGTGCAGTCAGCGCACTGACCTCCGCCCGGCTCGCATCTGGGGCTGCGTGGCCATTGTGTGGCTGCCCGCCCCACAGCAGGGCAGCAAGCTCGCCCCCCGCGGACGCCCCTGCACCTTCCTCGGTGTGTCTCGTCAGTCCAAGGCCTGGCGTTTCTGGGACCCATCCCGACACTGCATCGTCAAGTCCCGCGATGCCCTCTTCTTCGAGGACCTGTTTCCCCGCGACCTCATCCGCTCCGGTTTTTCCATGTCCCTCCCGTCGCGTGGGGGAGTGGTGAGTTCGTCCTCCATCCTGTCGCTTCCGAGTGACACGTCACTCCGTCCCTCTGAACTGGTAGCCCCTGCCGCGTCCTGTGACCCCCCCGAGCCAGCTGCGCCTGTCGTGTCCGCTGGCCCCTCCGCGCCACCAACACCTGTCTTGTCCGCTGGCCCCTCCGGGCCAGCAGTGCCTGTCGTGTCCACTGGCCCCTCTAGGCCGGCAGCCCCCGTTGCTTCCGCTCGCCCCTCCGGACCAGCTGCCCCAGTCGCATCCACTGGCCCCTCCGGCCCAGTAGCCCCTGTGACGTCCGCTGGCCCCTCCGGGCCGGCAGCCCCAGTCGAGTCCACTGGCCCCTCCGGCCCAGCAGTGCTTGTGACGTCCGCTGGCCCCTCCGTGCTAGCAGCGCCTGTCGCATCCGCTAGCTCCTCCGGGCCAGTAGCCCCGTCCGCCTCCGTTGGCCCATCGGATGCAGGGCCATCTCCTGCCCGACCGCGCTACACACGTGGCCCAATGGCAGCCTCCGACCTCGGCCGACAGTGAGCACGCAGACCGTCGCACCGAGTCCCATGGCGGCTCGACCTCCTGTGGCTCCACATGTCTCCTCCACTCCCACGGTCGTGAGTGGGGACCCTGGCACGAAGGCTCTTGGCCTGACCGCTTCCGCCATCATCGCAAACCTTCACCCGGGCTCTGCACTGGGCTACGCCATGCTTCATCACGAGCATCGACATGTTGTTGTGGCTGCACTCGCCCGCATCCCACTTGGGGCTCGTGATGCACACGCCCTCTCAGTCCGGTCCACAGCGCGCCCGGAGGACCCAGCCACCCTACGCGAGGCTCGAGTCTCTCCTGAGGCCGCACATTGGGATGCCGCCTGCGCCGAGGAGCTCACTGCTATCCGGCAGCACCACGTGTATGACCTCGTCGACCTCCCTCCAGGTCGGAAGGCCATTGGTGCCAAAAGGGTCTTTCGGCGCAAGTGGAAGCCTGATGGATCCTTGGACAAGTACAAGGACTGCCTCACAGGAAAGGGGTTTGCTCAGGTCCCTGGGGTCGATTACGGCCATGTTTTTGCCCGAGTCGGTCGGTTCTCCAACAGCCGGGCGCTCTTCAGCCTGGTTGCTCAGCACGGGTAGGAGCTGCATCAGATGGACGTGAGGAACGCGTTCCTCCATGACTCACTAGAGGGTGAGGAGCTTTACATGGTGCAGCCCCCAGGCTTTGACGACGGCATTGCGAGAGTTTGGCGGCTGCGGAAGGCCCTCTATGGCCTGAAGCAGTTGCCTCGGCGCTGGAACCAGGAGATCACCAGCGTGCTTCTCCGTGGCGGCCTCCAGTGCAGCACCGCTGACCCTGCTCTGTTCGTCAGACCGCGAGGTCAGACCTTCGCCGCAGTTCTGGTCTATGTCGACGATCTCCTCATTGCGTCGCCAGACACCGCCGCCATCCAGCATGTCAAGGACTTGTTGCACGCCACCTACCAGATGAAGGATCTCGGGTCTGCCTGAGTCTTCCTCGGCATGGAGCTTGAGCATGATCGCTCCCAGGGCATCCTGCACGTCCACCAGGCTGCCTATGTGCAGACCCTGTCCACTCGATTTGCTGAGGACCTGCCCCTCGTGCCTAGCGCATCTTCATCCATGTCACCTGATGGCCAGGTGAAGCTGAAGAGTCCTGACCCAGCTGTTGTGGGGGAGCCAATTGATGTGACCACGTATCTGCGGGCCATCGGGTCACTGATGTTCCTGGCGACGATGACGTGTCCAGACATTGCGTTCGCCGTCAACCTCCTGGCCTAGAGCTCTCAAGAGCTGCGTCACCTCCACTTCGAGGCCGCGATCCGAGTACTGCCCTACGTCGTCTCGACCCCTAGGCAAGGTCACATGTTCCACCGCCAGCGGTCCGTCGTCGTAGTGGGCTACACCGACAGTCACTGGGTCAGCAGTCCAAACGATAAGAGTCACACGGGCTGGATTTCTCTGATTGGCGGTACAACTGTGTTGTAGCGCAGTTTGAAGCAGGGGTGCATTAAACGCAGTACTGCAGAGACTGAGTACGTGGCCCTTGGCTCAGGCGCGTGTGAGAGTGTGTGGTTGCGTCGTCTGTTGTCCGAGTTGTGTCAGTCTGTCGCATCCATCACCTTGCATTGTGACAATGACAGTGCCATGGCCATCGCCGACAATGACAGTGTGCATCACACACGCACAAAGCACATCAATGTTGAGTATCACTATGTGCGTTCGTTGTTGCATGACGGCAGCATCAGCATTGTGTGGGTTGAGACAGCACGGCAGCTGGCTGACTTCCTGACCAAGGCAATGAAGCGGGACTCGTTCAAGAAGGCTGTGAGTTCAGTCGGTGTGCGTCCGTGAGTTGCCATCTTGCTCTCTGCCTGCGTCTCTGCGCGCCCTCAGGGAGTCTGGATGTTGACCGTCTCTCTGCCCGCCCATGTGTTCTAGGCCTATGAGTCATGGGGGAGTGTTGGTTTTTGTGCATCTCTCATTGTGCTCTGTTGTGTCCGCCCGGCTTGTGTACATCGGCGTGTAGATGACTGATGGCGAGAATCGACGCTGATGGAGTGTCGTCCGGTGGAGCCGACGCACGCTGAGGTCTACTCGCAGGTCGCTGGAGCCTCCTCTCTCCGGGGACGTGCTCAACTCCATCGGCAGGCCTCCTCGGCGGTCGTGCTGCCGACGGTCACTGCCACCGCAGTTGCTGTCTGCATGCGTCCAGCGCGTCCCATCGCGTCTGCATCGTCATGCTCTGCCTAGGGTCCTTGTTGCATGTTGCATGGCCCTGTTCGGCATCATGGACCATCGTAGGCGCTGCCTGGGTTCGGGCAGCCATAACTCCTTGCTACTATTTTTCTAGCTGTTTCTGACCACACGACTGTGTTCGCAGCGACGGTGTTATGGTATGGTCCAGTTTTCAGGCAAAACGGATGACGCCCGGGTTTTGGGTTGTCAGCTGTATGGTATGGCTCACCGAGAAAACCTTGCCTGCCAGAAAATAGGTCTATTTCCTGATTGGCTGGTTAGCTAAATAACAAGCTCTACAGAGCTGGAGGGGGAGCTAGAACTTGGAGGGGTCTCCCATTGTTGTTCATTCTTGATTACTAATCAGTTACTTTCAGTTTCCAGCTGCTTTCTGGCACTAACACTTCCGCGCGCACTTCTGAGTAGCAAACCCAGGAATCCAGACTTAGTCTCTAGAGCAGCGGACTGAGGGGGCAGCTGACTTAATCAACTAGCGTGGAAGCCCGCACGCTGCATCAACAACGTGAGAAAGTGCGTAGAAGCTTCCTAGCAACACAGCCGCTGACCGGGCGTCAGTGTCTGGTCAGTCGGTGACGACAGTCACAGGTCGTACACACAACGGCAAGGGTTTGGCTAGGAGACACAAGTCAAAGTGTCAGAATGCTTCAGTATAGCATATGCAGAGAGAGATGACAACTGACAGGTCCAGGGCATAAATACCTGCTGCGGCGCACGGCGGGTGTCGCACGCGGCAGTCCAAGAGCTGTCCTAAAACCGGCCCAAAACCAATGTTTTGGCCGTAACTCTGCGCACACATGTCAGAATCCTACGCCGTATGAACCTAGACATGCAGAATCAAAAGACGGATGCAGCGACTGGTCAAATGCATGCATCCATTGACTGACAGCGAGTATACAATGCAAGAACATGCAAATGGGCCTCATGCCCAGTCTGCCGAAAGGCGCCTGCAAGACGTAGAAGACACAGCAAGGAGTCCCGGTGACATCTGGGGCTCTGGAACAGTGGTCGGTCAGCTCCAGACGGGTAGTCCGCCGCCTGTCGTCGCGCCGGTGTCACCAGGGCCGCCTGCCTCAGGGATCTGCACGAGTATGGACACGGCCGAGTGGTCACAATAAACTGTACAGGAACGGCACAAATCACAACACTCCCTCATGACCCGATGGTACGCATGTCCATACGCGTGCAGCACTGGTACAACCACATAGTGAGTGATACAGACAGATGAGACGGCAACGTACATCCCACACTCAACCACTGTCACGCACGGGGCGAAGCCCAACAGAACGAATGGCCACCAGGAACTTTCCGCGGGCAAGTGTCTTTGTCAAGAAATCAGCACGCTGCAAGTCAGTGCCAACCCACATGATGGAGATCACGTGTCGCTCCACCAGATCACGAACGAAGTGATGCTCAGCCGCAATGTGCTTTGTGCGAGCATGGAAAACACCAAGGTTCTTCGCAATGGCGAGAGCACTCTGGTTATCGCAACGCAGCACAATGGCGGGTACTGACTGCCCAAGCTGAAGAAACAAGCGTTGTAGCGAAACTGCCTCAGCAACCCCTGCCCCCAAAGCCACATACTCTGCCTCCAACGAGCTACGTGCAATGCAGCCCTGCTTCCCGCTTCGCCAACACAAAGCGGTACCACCAAGCAGAAACACGTATCCAGTGCGACTGCGCCCATCAGGGCTCCAAGCCCAGTCGCTGTCAGTGTAGCCGTCAAGGACCACCGAACACTGCCGACGAAAGCAGAGTCCGAGATACGGTGTGGACACCACGTACCGTACTACTTGCACAGCCGCGTGAAGAGCTCTCGCACGTGGAGCCTACGAGAACTGAGTGAGGAGGTTGACGGCGAACGCGATGTCGGGACGCGTGGTAGTGGCCAGGTACATCAGAGATCCGATAAGACGGAGGTACAAGGTCACGTCCACTGTCTCCCCCAGCTGTGTAGGGCCATCCACCTTCAGGGCATCCTGCCCATCAGGTGTGAGTGGTGTGGAAGCAGTGGGCACTACACCAAGGAGATCGCTAAAGCGCTCCCCCACGACTCGTGCGTATCAGGCCTGATGCAGCAACAGTGTCCGATGTCTGCGATCTTGCACAATCTCCATACCAAGAAACACCGATGCAGGACCGAGGTCCTTCATCCTGTAGGCAGTCTGCAGGACAGCCTTGGCCTCCTTCACGGCCTCCAGTGACGGAGACGCGATTAGAAGGTCATCAACATAGACCAGGATTGCGGTAAACCGCTCGGGTGTCGGTAGGATGAAGAGTGAGGGGTCTGCCTCGCTCTGTACGTATCCTGCGCGAGTCAAGGTGCCAGTGATCTCCCGGTTCCAACACCGTGAAGACTGCTTGAGGCCGTACAAGGACTTGCGCAAGCGCCAGACCTTGTCACCGTCCTCAAAGCCGGGTGGCTGAGCCACGTAGATCTCCTCATCCAAAGAGCCATGGAGGAACGCGTTGTTCACATCCATCTGGTATAGTTCCCAGTCATGCTGAGCTACTACACCGAACAGAGCTCGAGCTGAGGTCATGCGGCCGACACGGGCAAAGGTGTTAGTGTAATCAACTCCCTCAATCTGAGAGAACCCCTTGACGACCAAGCGGGCCTTGTAGCGTTCCAGTGAGCCATCCGGCTTCACTTTCTTGCGAAAGACCCACTTGACCTGAATCGCCTTCCTCCCAGGGGGAAGGTCGACTAGCTCGTAGACTCCGTGCTCTCGGATAGCGCGAAGCTCATCCTCGCAAGCAGCTCGCCAGGCATCAGCATCTTGCGATGAGAAAGCCTCCCTCAATGTGCCCGGGTCAGGCGCCATAGCGGGGGAACTCTGCGTGGCAAGTGCACACACCTCAGTGTCTGGCCTGACGGCCACGAGATCAGCTGTTGCGTCATAGGCGATATGGAAATCGCGAGTGACCAGGTCGTGCCTTATGGGGCACGCTGGGTGTACCTCTCAAAGCTCAGTGCGGACACTCAGGCCTAAGGCCTTTGTGCCTGGATCACCGCTCGCAATGCTGCGAGAGGAACGTCTGGGTCCGGAACCTAACGCTTGCTGAGCTCCAGAATCCTGTGGTCGAAGGCGACCACTGGGCTCATGGGAGTAACCGGAGGTCAAGGGGCGCACCTCAGGCTCAGGAACAGGTACGACGACAGGGACAGGTACGACCACAGCTGGTGAGGGCTGAAACGAGGCAGTCGGAGATGCCGTGCGCGGAGATGCGTATGTAGGGGACACTGAGCTGGGGATGACAGCGGGCAAGGCTGGCCCGGACACTGAGACAGGAGTGTCAGCCGACGTAGAGACAGGAGTGGGCTGGACTAGGTAAGACGCCAGAACAGGGGTGCCAGTGGACACAGATGGTGATGCAGGAGGAGGCGTGGGAGCAGCTGTACCTGTGGGGTGCGAAGCAGGCTGGACAGGCAGGATCTCTGGACCAACGGCAATGATAGCCGGATCATCAAGTGCTGGAGATCGAGAGGGGACTCGAGCAGACACATCAGCCTGACGAGAAATGGTCGCTGGCGAAGAGGTCTCCCCCATCCGCCGAGGACCCTCATGGGAAGGGACATGAGCTGCAGAGAGCGCTGTGATCGAAGTCAGATCACGGTATGTGAGTGACTCAAAAAACAGCGCATCACGGGACTCAATGACATGACGGCGAGTGGGGTCCCAAAAGCGCCAGGCCTTTGACCGCGGGGATATGCCGATGAAGGCACACAAGCGACCCCGAGGGGAGACCTTGGACCCCTGCTGGTCCTCGGTGTACCATACGGAGGCCAGGGATCCCCAGACGCGTGCGAGACGAAGATTGGCACGGAGGCCAAACCAGAGCTCGTACGGTGTAACATGATCCGGAAACGGACCATGCGGGAGGCAGTTCCAGACCCAAGTCATGTAGGCGAAGCCCTCAAATGCGAAGGACTCCGAGAGATCGCACTCAGACCGCATGGCGCGGACCGCATCCTCCATGGTGCGGTTCCAGCGCTCAGATACACCATTCTGCTGTGGGGTAGTAGGAGCGGAGACCTGGTGAAAAATGCCGTGCTCAGCAAAGAAGGAGTCCATCTCGCCGAGGAACTCGCCGCCGCGATCCGAGCGAAAGGTATGTAGCGTGTGGCGAGACTGACGCTCAGCCATCACGAGCCAGAGCGGAACCGCAAGGGCGGCGTCGCTCTTCTGACGCGGAATGTAGACCCACCGCATCCGGGTGAAGTCATCAGTCAGCGTCAGAACATACCGGCCCCTCTCGGACAGCGACTCGACCGGGAGAGGACCGAGCAGGTCCAAGTGGACCAACTCGAGGGGCCTCAGTGCTCGGGAACGCGAATCATGGTAAGTGCACCGGTGCATCTTACCCTGAGCGCAAAAAAGACGGTCGGTCTTGGGAGGCTTCTCGAAAGAAGCCACATCAAGACCAAGAGCGGGCTGTGTTCGGATGAGCTTCGACACAGTGTCGGAGCCCACATGACACAGACTTCGGTGAAGCAACCGCTGGTGTTCCAGGGATAGAACACCAGTGACAAAGACGTGACCAGAAGAGGAGGGAGGGCAAGGGGAGGAGGTCCGAGCGATGCGGTACAAATCATCTACGACTGAAGCACACAGGAAAATGCTACGAGTGTCAAGTGCAGTCACAGTCGCCGAATCAGCGGTATGCTCAACGGAGAGACCCATCAGAGTGCAGGCACGCACAGACGGCAGACTGAGCTCAAGATCAGGCACAAACAGCACGTCAGAGAGATACAGGGGGCCAGACGGACCATCAAAGCATACAACCCCAACACCGTGAACCGGTAAGGACTGACCAGAACCTGTACGAACAGAACGAACAGTCGTGACAGGACCAAGTACCACAAAGTCACTACGACGACACGTCATGTGGTGGGTGGCACCGGAATCAATGATCCAAGTGCCACCGGAGTCACGACTCGTGGACGTCACTGTACAAAGAGCAATGGAACACTCGGCATCAGAGGGACGCTGAGCCGTCAGTGGGAAGGAACGACGTACATCACGGAGGTGAGACTCATGAATCCAGTCAATGCAGTCAGGCCCATCATCATCACATGCGGACTGTGCTCCCCCACGCGTGTCATCACGAGTCACGAGGACAGACGAACAAGCAGTCTGTGACCCACTCGACGATGACAACACACTCGCACCTCCTTGAAAGCGAAGCGCCAGAAGATGACGATGCTCGGCGATGGTGCGGTCACGTGGGTCCGGATCACTGCTGCTCGCCGGTGGGGATGCAGGAACAGCTGTAGTCGTAGTCGCCGCGCGTCCAGAGGAGTGTGCGGTCAACGTGCCGGACGCGGTGCGAGCAGCATGGGCAGCCTGAAGTCCGCGAGTGATGCGCTCCCAGTCGAGCGACTGATGGCACTCGGTGTAGCGATGGGCACCTCCACAGTTGCAGCAGTGCACCGAACGGCCACTGCTACCACTGGATGACGACTGCTGCTGACCCGATCCGCGCTTCCTATTCTTCTTCTTCCCCTGGGAAGCTGTTGCAACGCCCTGCGTCTGCGTGGGTGTAGACGGGGTCGAAGAGGAGGAGGAAGATGAGGTTGTGATGGAGGTAGGTGAGGGTGACTGCAGGAGGGAAGATGGTGGTGAGGCGAGGACTGCTGTAGCGAGGGAAGTCTCCTGATGTGCTACTGCTACCTCGCGGGCCGATGTCACCTGGAGGAAAAGTTGATGGGCCCAAGGGAGCAACTGCAGGGTGGCTGAGAAAGGCTCGAGAGCAGCGTCGCTGTACCGTGTGAATATGTCGGTGTACTCCAGGCGAACTCCGAGCATGATCGTCCGAAGCGCCCACAGCTATGTGCCCCTTGAGGTCCCTAGACGCATGGAGATATGCATGGCGCATCGCCAGTAATCCGCTGTAGGCTCCGCGGGTCCCTGACGCAGAGAGTGGAAAGCACGAATGTGTGACGCACGCGTGGCGTGCGTCTCTGCAGCCAGTAGGGACAACACCAGATCCTAGGCTCCACGAGGATCTGCTCCGATGCCTGCGCCAGCCTTGCCGAGGAAGGGGCAGAAGTCAACAACAATCTCGCGTGGCATGGCGTAGAGAAGTCCTCGCATGGCCNAGAGAGTGGAAAGCACGAATGTGTGACGCACGCGTGGCGTGCGTCTCTGCAGCCAGTAGGGACAACGCCAGATCCCAGCCTCCACGAGGATCAGCTCCGGTGCCTGTGCCAGCCTCGCCGAGGAAGGGACGGAAGTCAACGACAGTCTCGCGTGGCATGGCGTAGAGAAGCCCTCGCATGGCCCGGGCTGCTTTCAGCACCTGTGCTGGATCTGTAGACTGGTATGGGCTGTGGTAGTAAGGCCACACTCCCTCAGAAGTGGCCCACACCTGAAACAGGATCTCTCAGCAATCAAATCTATCCTCGCTGATGTACCGTGGAGGTGGTGCCTCAAAGTCCTTTGGCTGTCGCTCCGTGGGGAGAGCAGCCGCAGGCTGAGGAGGGCGAGAGACGGGAAAAACTCCTGGAAGGGGGTGATCACCGGGGAAGTCAGGTGACGGTCGT
The DNA here is from genome assembly GCA_023375785.1 of Penium margaritaceum. Taxonomy (NCBI): domain Eukaryota; kingdom Viridiplantae; phylum Streptophyta; class Zygnematophyceae; order Desmidiales; family Peniaceae; genus Penium; species Penium margaritaceum. Next base: position 23,318 of record SZWC01018050.1, on the reverse strand, counting down.
ATCCGGGACACGGGTGGAGGTCGGATACCCGTCTGCAGCTGACGGAGGCGCTCTTGTAGAAGACGAATCTCCCGAACCTGGGAGTCATCCTCGAAGCCTGGCATGAATGGCTCGACATCAAGGAGGTCCGCAGGTGGTGGGGAAACCACACCAAGAGGTGAAGCAGGCGGGGCACCTGTCACGGGCACCTGAGCCAAGTGCTGGGTGGAGGCCGCAACGCCGGCAGCTCCCTCAGAAATCCGCGGAGGAGCCGTGGACTGAGCGCGCAGGAGCTCAGTCAGCGTGCGGATCGCATCAGTCTGCTCTTGCTACAGACGACGCATCTCCTCCTGCTGGCTGTGCAGGTCCTCAATGGCCTGCGAGCGAGGGCTCAATACCCCTGAAGAAGAGGAAGAGGGCTCACCTGGTCCCTTGTCCTTGTCGGGCGAACTCATGTGGCCGCTCACTATGGGACAACAGGTCAAGTTTGCCGGATTTCAAAACCGTCTGCGTTTCTCGGGGAGTTGAAACGCTGGCAACTTTTGACTTTTCGGTTGAAAATTTGGCTAAGTGTAATGCTGACATCAGCAAGTGGTTGCTGACATCAGCACGACCTGATGACGTCAGCAACCAACAATTCTGATGTCAGCTCGTCCCCTCTCCTTTTTTTTTTCTTGTCACGGTTCTGCCGCTGCGCGGTGGCGCGCGGCAGCTCCGCGGAAGCTGCGCAGCAGCTTCCACCTAGTTGCTGCTGCAGCTGTACTTAAAACTGCAGCAGCAGCTGCGTAGCTGCGTGTGAAGTGGTGGCAGCAGCGGCTGCGCTGCTGCTGCTGCTGCGCGCGGCGGCTGCTGCTGCGCGCAGCGCTGCTCTTGCGCGCTGCAGCTGCTGCTGGCTGCCGCCGCCGCGCGCTGCTGCTGGCTGCCGCCGCCGCGCACTGCTGCTGCTGCCACTGCTGCGCTGATGCTGCCGCTGCGACTGCCGCTGCTGCTGCTGTGCCATTGCCACTGCTGCGCTGCTGCTGCCGACGCCGCTGCTGCGCTGCTGCTGCTGCCGCTGCTGCCACGCTGCTGTGGCGGCCGTTGCTGCTGCGCTTCTGCTGCGCTGCTCCCGCCGCCGCCTCTCCTGCTGCTACTCTGCTGCTGCGGCTGTGGGAGGAGTGGCGGCTGCATGCACCGCAGCCGCCACACACCTCTGCGTGGCGGTACGCGCCGCTGCTGCTGCCTCAGCAGCTGCGATCTCACGTGGTGGGTGGAGTACGCGGACAGCGACCGGCCGTCTCCAACAGGTCCCAGAATGTCTGCTGCAGCGGTGACTCTCACTGCTGCTGCTCTGCTGCCTCTCTGCTGCGCAGCTCAGTGAGAACTGTCTCACTGCTCTGATACCATGAGAAAGTGCGTAGAAGCTTCCTAGCAACACGGCCGCTGACCGGGCGTCAGTGCCTGGTCAGTCGGTGACGACAGTCACAGGTGGTACACACAACGGCAAGGGTTTGGCTAGGAGACACAAGTCAAAGTGTCAGAATGCTTCAATATAGCATATGCAGAGAGAGATGACAACTGACAGGTCCAGGGCATAAATACCTGCCGCGGCGCACGGCGGGTGTCAAACGCGGCAGTCCAAGAGCTGTCCTCAAACCGGCCCAAAACCACTGTTTTGGCCGTAACTCTGCGCACACATGTCAGAATCCTACGCCGTCTGAACCTAGACGTGCAGAATCAAAAGACGTACTCAGCGACTGGTCACAAGCATGCATCCATTGACTGACAGCGATTATACAATGCAAGAACATGCAAATGGAGAGAAAATGCGTAGAAGCTTCCTAGCAACACAGCCGCTGACCGGGCGTCAGTGCCTAGTCACACGGTGACGACAGTCACAGGTCGTACACACAACGGCAAGGGTTTGTCTAGGAGACACAAGTCAAAGTGTCAGAATGCTTCAATATAGCATATGCAGAGAGAAATGACAACTGACAGGTCCAGGGCATAAATACCTGCCGCGGCGCACGGCGGGTGTCGCTCGCAGCAGTCCAAGAGCTGTCCTAAAACCGGCCCAAAAACACTGTTTTGGCCGTAACTCTGCGCCCACATGTCAGAATCCTACGCCGTCTGAACCTAGACGTGCAGAATCAAAAGACGCACACAATGACTGGTCACATGCATGCATCCATCAACTGAAAGCGAGTATACAATGCAAAAACATGCAAATGGGCCTCATGCCCAGTCCGCCGAATGGCGCCTGCAAGACGTAGAAGGCACANACGAGTATGGACACGGCCGAGTGGTCACAGTAAACTGTACAGGAACGGCACAAAGCACAACACTCCCCCATGACCCGATGGTACGCATGTCCATACGCGTGCAGCACTGGTACAACCACATAGTGAGTGACACAGACAGATGAGACGACAACGTACATCCCACACTCAACCACTGTCACGCACGGGGCGAAGCCCAACAGAACGAATGGCCACCAGGAACTTTCCGCGGGCAAGTGCCTTCGTCAAGAAATCAGCTCGCTGCAAGTCAGTGCCAACCCACATGATGGAGATCACGCGTCGCTCAACCAGATCACGAACGAAGTGATGCTCAACCGCAATGTGCTTTGTGCGAGCATGAAAAACACCAGAGTTCTCCGCGATGGAGAGAGCACTCTGGTTGTCGCAATGCAGCACAATGGCGGGTACTGACTGCTCAAGCTCAAGAAACAAGCGCTGCAGCCAAACTGCCTCAGCAGCCCCTGCCCCCAAAGCCACATACTCTGCCTCCGACGAGCTACGTGCGATGCAGCCCTGCTTCCCGCTTCGCCAAGACAAAGCGGTACCACCGAGCAGAAACACGTAGCCAGTGCGACTGCGCCCGTCAGGACTCCAAGCCCAGTCGCTGTCAGTGTAGCCGTCAAGGACCACCGAACACTGCCGACGANAGACGGAGGTACAAGGTCACGTCCACTGTCTCCCCCAGCTGTGTAGGGTCATCCACCTTCAGGGCATCCTGCCCATCAGGTGTGAGTGGTGTGGAAGCAGTGGGCACTGCACCAAGGAGATCGCTAAAGTGCTCCCCCACGACTCGTGCGTATCGGGCCTGATGCAGCAACAGTGTCCGGTGTCTGCGATCTCGCACAATCTCCATACCAAGAAACACCGATGCAGGACCGAGGTCCTTCATCCTGTAGGCGGTCTGCAGGACAGCCTTGGCCTCCTTCACGGCATCCAGCGATGGAGACGCGATCAGAAGGTCATCAACATAGACCAGGATGGCGGTAAACCACTCGGGTGTCGATAGGATGAAGAGTGAGGGGTCTACCTCGCTCTGTACGTATCCTGCGCGAGTCAAGGTGCCAGTGATCTCCCGGTTCCAACACCGTGGAGACTGCTTGAGGCCGTACAAGGACTTTTGCAAGCGCCAGACCTTGCCACCGTCCTCAAAGCCAGGTGGCTGAGCCACGTAGATCTCCTCATCCAAAGAGCCATGGAGGAACGCGTTGTTCACATCCATCTAGTGTAGTTCCCAGTCATGCTGAGCTACTACACCGAACAGAGCTCGTGCTGAGGTCATGCGGCCGACAGGGGAAAAGGTGTCAGTGTAATCAACTCCCGCAATCTGAGAGAACCNGGTGGCTGAGCCACGTAGATCTCCTCATCCAAAGAGCCATGGAGGAACGCGTTGTTCACATCCATCTAGTGTAGTTCCCAGTCATGCTGAGCTACTACACCGAACAGAGCTCGTGCTGAGGTCATGCGGCCGACAGGGGAAAAGGTGTCAGTGTAATCAACTCCCGCAATCTGAGAGAACCCCTTGATGACCAAGCGGGCCTTGTAGTGTTCCAGTGAGCCATCCGGCTTCACTTTCTTGCAAAAGACCCACTTGACCTGAATCGCCTTCCTCCCAGGGGGAAGGTCGACCAGCTCGTAGACTCCGTGCTCTCGGATAGCACGAAGCTCATCCTCGCAAGCAGCTCGCCAGGCATCAGCATCGTGTTATGAGAAAGCCTCCCTCAATGTGCCCGGGTCCAGCGCCATAGAGGGGGAACCCTGCGTGGCAAGTGCACACGCCTCAGTGTCTGGCCTGACGGCCACGAGATCAGCTGCTGCGTCACAGGCGATATGGAACTCGCGAGTGACCAAGTCGTGCCCTATGGGGCATGCTGGGTGTACCTCTGAAAGCTCAGTGCGGACACTCAGGCCTAAGGCCTTTGTGCCTGGATCACCGCTTGCAATGCTGCGAGAGGAACGTCTGGGTCTGGAACCCGACGCTCGCTGAGCTCCAGAATCTAGTGGTCGAAGGCGACCACCGGGCTCACGGGAGTAGCCGGAGGTCGAGGGGCGCACCTCAGGCGCAGGAACAGGTACGGCCACAGCTGGTGAGGGCTGAGACGAGGCAGTCTGAGATGCCATGCGCGGAGATGCGTGTGTGGGTGACACTGAGCTGGGGATGACAGCGGGCAAGGCTGGCCCGGACACTGAGACAGGAGTGTCAGCCGACGTAGAGACAGGAGTGGGCTGGGTTGGGTCAGACGCTGGAGCAGGGGTGGTAGTGGACACAGAGGGTGATGCAGGAGGAGGCGTGGGAGCAGCGGTACCTGTGGGGTGCGAAGCAGGCTGGACAGGTGGGATCTCTGGACCAACGGCAATGATAGCCGGATCATCAAGTGCTGGAGATCGAGAGGGGACTCGAGCGGACACATCAGCCTGGCGAGGAATGGTCGCTCGTGAAGAGGTCTTCCCCATCCGCCGAGGACCCTCACAGGAAGGGACATGAGACGTAGAGAGCGCTGTGATCGAAGTCAGATCACGGTATGTGAGTGACTGAAAAAACAGCGCATCACGGGACTCAATAACACGACGGCGAGTGGGGTCCCAAAAGCGCCAGGCCTTCGACCGCGGGGAGATGCCGATGAAGGCACACAAGCAACCCCGAGGGGAGACCTTGGACCCCTGCTGGTCCTCGGTGTACCATACGGAGGCCAGGGATCCCCAGACGCGTGCGAGACGAAGATCGGCACGGTGGCCAAACCAGAGCTCGTACGGTGTAACATGATCCGGAAGCGGACCATGCGGGAGGCGGTTCCAGACCCAAGTCATGTAGGC
>SZWC01018049.1:31838-44159 GCA_023375785.1 Penium margaritaceum | reverse complement strand
GCCTTGCTCCAGTTGTCTAATGCTTGGTCCAGTTGTCTTGGGCTCGTCCTAGTTGTCTTGGACTTGCTCTAGTTGTCTTGGGCTTGCTCTAGTTGTCGTGGCCTTGCTGTAACTGTATTGGGCTTGCTCCAGCTGTCTTCTCCTTCCTCCAGCTCTCTTGGCCCTGCTCCAGTTGTCTTCGCCTTGGTCTAGTTGTCTTTGCCTTGCTCCAATTGTCCTGGGCTTGCTTCAGTTGTCTTGGGCCTGCTCAAGTTGTTTTGGGTTTGCTCCAGGTGTCCTGGGTTTACTCTAGTTGTCTTGCCCGTGCTCTGGTTGTCTTGGGCTTGCGCCAGTTGTCTTGGGCTTGCTCCAGTTCTCTTGGGCTTGCTCCAGTTGTCTTTGGCTTACTCCAGGTGTCTTGGCCTTGCTCTAGCTGACTTGGGCTTGTTCCGGCTATTTTGGCAATGCTGCAGTTATCTTGGCCTTGCTCCAGTTGTCTTGGCCTTGCTCCAATTGTTTTGGTCGTGCTCTAATTGTCTTCGAATTGATCCAGTGGTCTTGGGCTTCCTCCAAGTGTATCAGCCTTTCTCCAGTTGTCTTTGGCCTGCTCAGTTGTCTTGGGCTTGCTCCAGTTGTCTTGGGCTTGCTCCAGTTCTCTTGGAATGGCTCCAGTTGGCTTGGGCTTGCTCCAGTTTTTTTGGCCTTGCTCCCTTTGTCTTGGCTTGCTGTAGTTGTCCTGGGCGTGCTCAAGTTGTCTTAGGCTTGTTTCAGTTGTCTTGGCCTTGCTCCAGTTGTCTTAGGATTGCTCCAGATTACTTGGGCTTGCTCTCGTTGTATTGGGCTTGCTCCAATTGTCTTGGCCTTGCTTCAGTCGTCTTGGCCTTGCTCCAGTTGTTTTGGGCTTTCTCCAGGTGTCATGGGCTTGTTCCAATTATCTTGGCCTGGCTATAGTTTTCTTGGGCTTGCTCCACTTGTCTTGGGCTTGCTCTAGTTGTCTTGGGCTTGCTCAAGTTGTCTTGGCCTTGCTCCAGTTCTCTTAGGCTTGCTCTAGTTGTCTTGGGCTTGCTTTTGTTGTCTTAGGCTTGCTCCAGTTGTCTTGGCCTTGCTCCAGTTCTCTTAGGCTTGCTCTAGTTGTCTTGGGCTTGCTTTATTTCTCTTGGCCTTGCTCCAACTGTCTTTGCCTTGCTCCAGTTGTCTTGGGCTTGCTAAAATTGTCTTCGACTTGCTCCAATTGTTTTGGACTTCCTCCAGATGTCTTGGGCTTGCTCCAGTTGTGTTCGCCTTGCTCCAGGTTTCTTCGACTTGCTCCAGTTGTCTTGGGTTTGCTCTAGTCGTCTTGGCCTTGCGTCAGTTGTCTTGGACTTGCTCCACATGTCTTGGGCTTGATTTTGTTGTCTTAAGCTTGCTCCTGTTGTCTTGGCCTTGCTCCATTTGTCTTGGTCTTGCACCTGTTGTCTTGGGCTTGCTCTTGTTGGCTTTATCCACTTCTCTTGGGTTTGTTTCAGTTGTCCTGGGCTTGCTCCAGTTGTCTTGGGCTTTCTCCACTAGTCTTGGGATTACTCGAGCTATCTTGGCCTTGCTTCAGTTGTCTTGGACTGGTTCCAATCGTCTTGGGCTTGCTCTAGTTGTCTTGGATTTGCTCTAGTTATCTTGGCATTGCTCCAATTGTTTTGGGCTTGCTTCAGGTGTCTCGGATTAGCTCTAGTTCTCTTGGTTTTGCTCCAGTTTTCTTAGCATTGCTCTAGTTATCTTAGGATTGCTCCAGTTGACTTGCGGTTGTCCCAGTTGTCTTGGGCTTTCTCAGTTGTCTTGGGCTTGCTCAAGTTTTCCTGGCCTTGCTCTAGCTGTCTTGGGTTTGCTCCAGCTGTCTTGGCCTTGCTCGAGTTGTCTTTGTCTTGCTCCAGTTGTCTTGGCTTTACTCAAGTTGTCTTGGCCTTGCTTCAGTTGTCTTGGGCTGCTCCAGTTGTCTTGGGCTTGCTCGAGTTGTCTTGGCCTTGCTCCAGCTGTCTTCCCCTTGCTCTAGTTGTCTTGGGCGTACTCCAATTGTTTTGGGCTTGCTCCAGTTGTCTAAGGCTTGCTCCCGGTTTCTTAGCCTTACTCCAAATGTCTTGGCCTTGCTCCAGTTGTCTTGGGCTTGCTTTAGTCATCTTGGGCTTGCTCTAGTTGTTTTGGCCTTGCTCCTGTTGTCTTGGAATTGCTCCTGTTGTCTTGGGCTTGCTCCAGTTGTCTTGGGCTTGCTCCAGTTGTATTGGCCTTGCTCCAGTTGTCTTGGCCTTGCTCTAGTTGTTTCGCGCTTGCTCCAGGTGGCTTGGGCTTGCTCCACCTGTCTTGGCCTTGCAACAATTTTCTTCAGCTTGCTTGAGTTGTCTTGAGCTTGCTCCATATGTCTTGGGCTTGCTCCGCTTGTCTTGGCCTTGCTCAAGTTGTCTCGGCCTTGCTCCCGTTGTCTTGGGCTCTGTCCACTTTTCTTCGTCTTGCTCCAATTATCTTGGGCTTGCTCCTTGTATATTGGGCTTGCTCCAGTTATCTTGGACTTGCTCCACCTGTCTTGGCCTTGCTCCAGTTGTATTAGGCTTGCTTAAGTTGTCTTGGGCATGCTCCGGTTGTCTTGGGCTTGCTCCAGTTATCTTTGGCTCGCTCCAGTTGTCTTTGGTTTGGTCCACTTGTCTTGGGCTTGCTCCAATTGTCTTGTTCTTGGTCTAGTTGTCTCTGGCTTGCTCCATTTCTCTTGGGCTTGCTCCACTTGTCTTGGCATTGCTCTTGTTGTATCACACCTGCTCCAGTTGTCTTAGGCTTGCTCCAGTTGTCTTGGCCTTGCTTGAGTTATATGTGGCTTGCTCTAGTTGTATTTGGCTTGCTCCAGCTGGCTTAGCCTTGCTNTAGCTGTCTATGACTTGTTCCAGTTGTATTGGGCTTTCTCCAGTTGTCTTGGGCTTGCTCCAGTTGTCTTGGCCTTGCTCCAGCTGTCTTGGCCTTGCTCCAGTTGTTTTCGGTTTCTCCAGGTGTCTTGGGCTTGCTCCAGTTCTCTTGGCCTTGCTCCTGTTTTCTTGGCCTTCCTCTAGTTGTCTAGGGCTTGCTCCAGTTGTCTTGAGCTTGATCCCGTTGTCTTGGCCTTGCTCCAGTTTTCGTAGGCCTGCTCAAGTTGTCTTGGTCTTGTCCCAGTTGTCTTCGGCTTGCTCTAGTTGTTTTGAGCTTACTCCAGTTGTCTTGGCCTGCTCCAGTTGTCTTTGGCTTGCTCCCGTTGTCTTGGCCTTGCTCCAGTTGTCTTGGCCTGCTCCAGTTGTCTTTGGCTTGCTCCCGTTGTCTTGGCCTTGCTCTAGTTTTCTTTGCCTTGCTCCAGTTGACTTGGCTTTGCTCAAGTTGTCTTGGGCTTGCTCCAGTTGTCTTGGGCTTGCTCGAGTTGTCATGGCCTTGCTCCAGTTGTTTTGGACTTGCTCGAGTTGTCTTGGGCTTGCTCCAGGTGTCTTTGGCTTGCTCAACTCGTCTTCGCCTTGCTCCAGTTGTCTTCGCCTTGCTCCTGTAGTTTTGGGCTTGCTCTAGTTGTCTTGGGATTGCTCCACTTGTCTTGGCCTTGCTTCAGTTGTCATATGCTTGCTCCAGTTGTCCTAGGCCTGTCTCAATTTTTATGGGCTTGCTCCAGTTCTCTTGGGCTTGCTCCGGTTGTCTTTGTCAGAGGAATGCAATCAGTGACGGCAGCAGGAGCAGAAATAGGTAGAAGCAACGGTTGTATGCGGGCGGGTCAAAGAGGTGATGTAAGCATTGAGGGGTGAGTAGTCTCAAGAAGTTAGCCGCAATGCTTCAAGAGAGGTGAGAATTCGGAGTTGCAAGGTAGGCAGGGGTCCGAGAGAGGATTGTGATGACGAGGCAGGTGACTGAGGACAAGTGCTGAGCGCAGGATGATGAAGCGAAGGGCAATGAGCTGGGAGTGGTTGGCAAAGGCAAAAGGATCGAAAAGCTAGTAGAGCGAGAACAGGGCGGCGAAGCCGCGGAACCAAAGGGAACACGATTGGCAGAATTGTTCTGGTTAAACTAAGAGGAGATGAACATCCTCATTATATCAAAGGCAGAAAAGGATAAATCATATACAACGGCTTCTTGTGCACTAGCCGGACGTGCTTGCAATCGAACTGCTTATTAGGGGATTACTCGGTATCGTACCGTTGGTCGGTTCTCATAGTAAATGATTCGTGCGTGATGAGACCGAGGTGGTTCATGCCGAGACTTGGACCGTTATTCAAAGTGCTCGGATTTTCCGAGAGAGAAGGACCCCGAGATTCCTAGAGATGAACCCGTCAGTTGTTCTTCTTTGACAGAGACATAATTCTGACAACCCCCCTTGAATCTGTCAAGGCAGTAATTCTTTCCAGCTTCTCTTTTTGTGTCCCATTGATATGAACTTCGCCGACCTCCGGCAATAGGTGATAAGGCCTTGCCATATGAGGGGTAAGTTGTGGTCATGCTTGGCCAAAAGAAAGTGGAGCGTGGGGTTGACAAGTGTACAAAGCCCACGTCTGAGTTCCGTGCTTAAACGCTGAAGCTGGGCATGAAACTCGCCAAGACCGTAGTGGTCGCTACGACTATAGTAGAGTGGTTCTTAAACAAGAGATCTCACGATGAGGAAGTGGAAGAGGTGATAGGGTGTAAATGTTTTGTAGACGATCTGTTGTCATCCATCAACGTTGGTCGCTTTGACATCAGCCTCGTCGTCCTCTGAGAGGAAGAATAGCTCGGGGATGCTTGGCAGACTAGGGAAGACGTCCACATGATAAATGTGGAGATAGTAGCAGCGTCTGGACCACGCACACTCTAGCAGGGAGTACCATCGCTGAGCTGCAATTTTAATTGGATGTTCAATGAGGTGGTAGATNAGATGATGAAGGAGGATGGACAGACGGTAGAGTGGGCGCAGGGGCAAAACCACGTGCGGTGCGGAAATTTTGGCGTGGGCGCAGGTCATCGCGATCCATGCGATGCCACCGAGCGGATCATTGTGCTGAGCTGGTTGATGAAAGTGCATGCGGGCTGAGAGCTGCTTGATGGACGAGTGGACGCAGGGGCAAAACGTCGTGTACTGTTGCAATAGATGGATAGAATGCGGCAAGGGGAAGGTGAGAGCCAACGCACCGCAAGAAATCTGTTGGCGGCGTGGGGGCAAGCTGCTGCAAAGTGGGCAGCTATCTTGTGCACGATCGTGTGCTGGCCACATATGTGGATAATGACGGTAGAAGCAGATGACAAGGGAGTGGGCGCAGGGACAAAACCACGTGTGCTGTGGAAATTGTCGGCGTGGACAGAGGTGGTCGTAGAACGGGCAATGAGACTGGACGGGTCCTTGTGCCGAGCGGAGGATGATGCTGGAACGAAGAAGCAAACGACAATGAAGGCAGCTGATGGCTGAGTGGGCGCAAGGGCAAAACCTTGTGTGCTGCGCAATGCTGCGGATGATAGTGAGGATGATGCTGATGACAAAGGACGACTCGATGGAGGCGGATGAAGTTGAGTTGAGGAAGGATCGTGGAGCAAAGATGACGAGGAGGGCTAAAGACAGCAGATGAAGATGAGGGAGGGCGTGTCGGATGCGAAGGATGGAGGTCGCGGCATGGAGAGGATGACGAGGCGGCACGGTAGGGAGCATAGGTGACACAACCACTTGCTCTACTTTCAGGAGAGTGACGGCTTGTTCCCCAGTTGGCCCGAGATCGACGGGCAAGAAGACTGGTGGTATCTGATATCTTGGCAGCTAGAGGAAGCCGGTTGCAGCAGAGGGAGTCGTGCGGCGAGCACAGACACTGGTCCGCTGATATCAGGAGAGTGACAACTTGCGGCAAGCAGAGACACTCGTCCGCTCATGTCAGGAGAGTGGCAGCTTGTTCCCCAATTGGCTCACCATGGGAGCAGGAAGACTAGGGGTGTCCGATATCCCCCGAGAGTTACGTTGCTGTTGCTGACGACGCGAGAAGACGATGCAAGGATGCAGCTCGAGATGACGACTGGAAGTAGGTTGAAGATGAGGGGGCAAATGAATCTGATGAGACTAAAGAAAGGAACTGTGAAATGTGAAGATTCTTGCGGAAGATGAGATGACGAGAGGCAGCAAGTGGCGAGCGGTAGGAAGCTTCCAGGAAGTTGACGTCAGGAGGCGGCTCGGGAGCTGGTTGGGTTGTTATGGACAACAAGTCAACAAGTGTTGGCCACGGGTGTGGAATGGACACAAGGGCTTCCTCAAGATGACGCGACATTTCTTTAGCATGAGGAACACTCCAAGCGGTGCTGCTGATGTCAGCTATCGTCGAAGCGGAGAGGTGCAAAGAGACGGTGGTGGCGGCGGAGGAGCAGAAACAGGTAGAAGCAATGGTGGCGACAGAGTGATGACGCAGTCAGGGGGCACCAGGTGATGTCGCCTGATGCTCCGAAACCATGTCGGAGGAATGCAACGAGTGACGGCAGCAGAAGCAAAAGCAGGTAGAAGCAACGGTTGCACGCAGGCGGGTCAAAGAAGTGACATAAGCAGAAAGGAGAGAGCAGTCCTGAGAAATTTGCCGCAAAGCTTCAAGATAGGTAAGAAGTCAAAATTGTAAGGCAGGTAAGGATCTGAGAGATGTTTGTGATGACGAGGCACGTGAGGGACAAGGGCAGTGAGCTGAGAGTGGTTCACAAAGGCAAGAAATTCAAGAGGCGAGTAGAGCAAGAACACGGTGGCGAAGCTGCGGAACCAAAGGGAACGGAATGGACATAATTGTTCTAGTTTAACTAGGAGGGGATAAACATCATCCTTATATCAAAGGTAGAACGGGACAAAGCTTCTTGTGCACTAGTCGGACGTGCTTGCGGTCGAACTGCCTATTAGGGGATTACTCAGTATCATGTCGTTGGTTGGTTCTCATCGTCAACAGTTCATGCCTGATGGGACCGAAGTAGTTCATGCTGAGGCTTGAACCGGTATTGAGAGTGCTCGGAATTCCCGAGAGCGAAGGACCCAGAGACTCCTGTAGATGAACCCGTCAATTGTTCTGCCTTGATAGGGAACTAGTTCTGACAGTCTTGGCCTTGTTCTAGCTGTCTTGGGCTTGCTTCAGATGTATTGGCCTTGCTCCAGTTGTCTTAGCTTTACTCCAGTTGGAATGGCCTAGATCCCATTGTCTTGGCCTTGCTCTTGTTGTCCTAGGCCTGCTCCAGTTGTCTTGGGCTTGCTCGAACTGTACTGGTTGTGTTCCAGTTGTCGTGGGCTTGCTCCAGTTGTCTTGGCCTACCTCTAGTTGTCTTGTGCTTGCTCCAATTGTCTTAGGCTTGCTCCAGTTGTCTTTGGCTTGCTCCAGCTATCCTGACCGTGCTCCACTTTCCTTGGGCTTGCTCCACTTTTCTTTAGCTTGCTCTAGTTGTATTGGCCTTGCTCCATATGTCTTTGGCTTGCTCCAATGGTCTTGGACTTGCTTTAGTTGTCTTGGGCTTGCTCCAGCTGTTTTGGCCTTACTCTAGTTTTCTTAGCCTTGCTCCAGCTGTCTTGGACTTGCGCGATTGGACTTGGTCGTGCTCCAATTGTCTAAGGCTTGCTCCAGTTGTCTTGGGCTCGTTCCAATTGTATTGGACTTCCTCCAGTTGTCTTGGCCTTTCTCCACTTGTCATGGGCTTGCTCTAGTTGTCTTGGCCTTTCTCCACTTGTCATGGGCTTGCTCTAGTTGTCTTGTGCTTGCTCCAGTTGTTTTTAGCCTTCTCCAGTTGTCTTGAGCTTGCTCCAGTAGTCTTGAGCTTGCACCACTTGTCTTGGAATTGCTCCAGTTGTCTTGGCCTCTCTCCAGTAGTCTTGGGCTTGCTCTAGTTGTCATGGCCTTGCTCCAGTTGTCTTGGACTTGCTCCACTTGTCTTGGGCTTGCTCCAACTGTCTTGGGCTTGCTCCAGTTGTCTTGGCCTTGCTCAAGTTGTCTTTGCCTTGCTCTAGTTGTTTTGGGCTTGCTTTAGGTGTCTTGGGCTTGCTTCTGTTGTCTTGGCCTTGCTCAAGTTTTGTTGGGCTTACTCCAGTTGTCTTGGGCTTGCTTTGGTTGTCTTTATCTTGCTCTTGTTGTCTTTGTCTTCCTCCAGTTGTCATAGGCTTGCACTAGTTGTCATGGGCTTGCCCCAGTTGTCCTGGACTTGCTCCAGTTGTCTTGGGCTTGCTCCAGTTGTCTTGGCATTGCTCCATTCTTCTTGGGCTTTCTTAAGCTGTATTGGCCTTGCTCTAGTTGTATCGGGCTTGCTCCAGTTATCTTTGCCTTGCTCCAGTTGTCTAGGGCCTGCTCCAATTGTCTTGGGCTTGCTCCAGTTGTATTGGCCTTGCTCCTGTTGTATTGGCCTTGCTCTTGTTGTCTTGGCCTTGCTCCAGTTGTCTAGGGCCTGCTCCAATTGTCTTGGGCTTGCTCCAGTTGTATTGGCCTTGCTCCTGTTGTATTGGCCTTGCTCTTGTTGTCTTGGCCTTGCTCCAGTTGTCTAGGGCCTGCTCCAATTGTCTTGGGCTTGCTCCAGTTGTATTGGCCTTGCTCCTGTTGTATTGGCCTTGCTCTTGTTGTCTTGGCCTTGCTCCAGTTGTCTAGGGCCTGCTCCAATTGTCTTGGGCTTGCTCCAGTTGTATTGGCCTTGCTCCTGTTGTATTGGCCTTGCTCTTGTTGTCTTGGCCTTGCTCCAGTTGTCTAGGGCCTGCTCCAATTGTCTTGGGCTTGCTCCAGTTGTATTGGCCTTGCTCCTGTTGTATTGGCCTTGCTCTTGTTGTCTTGGCCTTGCTCCAGTTGTCTAGGGCCTGCTCCAATTGTCTTGGGCTTGCTCCAGTTGTATTGGCCTTGCTCCTGTTGTATTGGCCTTGCTCTTGTTGTCTTGGCCTTGCTCCAGTTGTCTAGGGCCTGCTCCAATTGTCTTGGGCTTGCTCCAGTTGTATTGGCCTTGCTCCTGTTGTATTGGCCTTGCTCTTGTTGTCTTGGCCTTGCTCCAGTTGTCTAGGGCCTGCTCCAATTGTCTTGGGCTTGCTCCAGTTGTATTGGCCTTGCTCCTGTTGTATTGGCCTTGCTCTTGTTGTCTTGGCCTTGCTCCAGTTGTCTAGGGCCTGCTCCAATTGTCTTGGGCTTGCTCCAGTTGTATTGGCCTTGCTCCTGTTGTATTGGCCTTGCTCTTGTTGTCTTGGCCTTGCTCCAGTTGTCTAGGGCCTGCTCCAATTGTCTTGGGCTTGCTCCAGTTGTATTGGCCTTGCTCCTGTTGTATTGGCCTTGCTCTTGTTGTCTTGGCCTTGCTCCAGTTGTCTTGGCCTTGTACAAGTTGTCTTGGGCCTGCGCCAGATTTCTTGGGCTTGCTCCAGTTTTCTTGAGATTGCTCAGTTGTATTGACCTTGCTCCAGTTTTCTTTGGCTTACTCTGTTGTCTTAGGCTTGTTTCAGTTATCGTGGCCTTCCTTTTCTTGGGCTTACTTTAGTTATCTTGGGCTTGCTCCAGTAGTTTTGGGCTTGCTCCAGTTGTCTTCGCCTTGCTCAAGTTGCCTTGGCGTTACTCCAGGTGTCTTGGACTTGCTCCTGTTGAATTGGGCATGCTCTAGTTTTCTGTAACTTGCTTCAGTTGTCTTGGGCTTGCTCTTCTTGTCTTTGGCTTGCTCCAATTGTCTCGGGCTTGCTCCAGTTTGATTGGCCTTGCTCCAACTGTCTTGGATGTGCTCTTGTTGTCTTGAGCTTACTTCAGTTCTCTTGGGCCTGCTCTACTTGTCTTGGGCCTACTCCAGTTTTCTTGGTCTTCCTCTAGTTGTCTTTGACTTCCTCCAGTTGTCTAATGCTTGTTCCCGTTGTCTTCGGCTTACTCCAGTTGTATTGGGCTTGCTCCAGTTGTCTTGGACTTACTCCAGTTGTCTTGGCCTTTTCCCGGTTGTCTTGGGCTTGCTCCACTTGTATTAGGCTTGATCCAGTTGTCTTGGGCTTGGTCTAGTTGTCTTGAGCTTGCTCTAGTTCTCTTGGGCTTGCTCTAGTTGTCCTGGAATAGCTCCAGTTGTCTTGGACTTTCACCAGTTTTATTCGGCTTGCTTTAGTTGTATTTGCCTTGCTCTAGTTGTCTTGGGCTTACTCTAGTTGTCTTGGGCTTGCCGTAGTTGTCTAGGGCTTGCTCCAGTTGTCTAGAACTTTCTCTACTTGTCTTGGCCTTGCTCCAGTTGTCTTGGCCTTGCTCTTCTTGTCTTGGCCTTGCTCTAGGTGTCTTGGCTTTGCTCCAGTTGTCTTGGGCCTGCGCCAGATGTCTTTGGCTTGCTCGAGTTGTCTGGAATCACTCTAGTTGTCTTGGGCTTACTCTAGTTGCTTCAAGCTTGCTCTAATTGTCTTGAGTTTGCTCTTGTTGTCTTTGGCTTGCTCCAGTTATCTTGGCGTTGCTCCACGTCTCTTGGCCTTGCTCCGGCTGTCTTGGGCTTGCACCAGTTGCCTTGGGCTTGCTCCAGTAGTATTGGGCTTGCTCCAGTTGTCTAGAACTTTCTCTACTTGTCTTGGCCTTGCTCCAGTTGTCTTGGCCTTGCTCTTCTTGTCTTGGCCTTGCTCTAGGTGTCTTGGCTTTGCTCCAGTTGTCTTGGGCTCGTTCCAATTGTATTGGACTTCCTCCAGTTGTCTTGGCCTTGCTCTTCTTGTCTTGGCCTTGCTCTAGGTGTCTTGGCTTTGCTCCAGTTGTCTTGGGCTCGTTCCAATTGTATTGGACTTCCTCCAGTTGTCTTGGCCTTGCTCTTCTTGTCTTGGCCTTGCTCTAGGTGTCTTGGCTTTGCTCCAGTTGTCTTGGGCTCGTTCCAATTGTATTGGACTTCCTCCAGTTGTCTTGGCCTTGCTCTTCTTGTCTTGGCCTTGCTCTAGGTGTCTTGGCTTTGCTCCAGTTGTCTTGGGCTCGTTCCAATTGTATTGGACTTCCTCCAGTTGTCTTGGCCTTGCTCTTCTTGTCTTGGCCTTGCTCTAGGTGTCTTGGCTTTGCTCCAGTTGTCTTGGGCTCGTTCCAATTGTATTGGACTTCCTCCAGTTGTCTTGGCCTTGCTCTTCTTGTCTTGGCCTTGCTCTAGGTGTCTTGGCTTTGCTCCAGTTGTCTTGGGCTCGTTCCAATTGTATTGGACTTCCTCCAGTTGTCTTGGCCTTGCTCTTCTTGTCTTGGCCTTGCTCTAGGTGTCTTGGCTTTGCTCCAGTTGTCTTGGGCTCGTTCCAATTGTATTGGACTTCCTCCAGTTGTCTTGGCCTTGCTCTTCTTGTCTTGGCCTTGCTCTAGGTGTCTTGGCTTTGCTCCAGTTGTCTTGGGCTCGTTCCAATTGTATTGGACTTCCTCCAGTTGTCTTGGCCTTGCTCTTCTTGTCTTGGCCTTGCTCTAGGTGTCTTGGCTTTGCTCCAGTTGTCTTGGGCTCGTTCCAATTGTATTGGACTTCCTCCAGTTGTCTTGGCCTTGCTCTTCTTGTCTTGGCCTTGCTCTAGGTGTCTTGGCTTTGCTCCAGTTGTCTTGGGCTCGTTCCAATTGTATTGGACTTCCTCCAGTTGTCTTGGCCTTGCTCTTCTTGTCTTGGCCTTGCTCTAGGTGTCTTGGCTTTGCTCCAGTTGTCTTGGGCTCGTTCCAATTGTATTGGACTTCCTCCAGTTGTCTTGGCCTTGCTCCAGTTGTCTTGGCCTTGCTCCAGTTGTCTTGGCCTTGCTCCAGTTGTCTTGGCCTTTCTCCACTTGTCATGGGCTTGCTCTAGTTGTCTTGGGCTTGCTCTTCTTGTCTTTGGCTTGCTCCAATTGTCTCGGGCTTGCTCCAGTTTGATTGGCCTTGCTCCAACTGTCTTGGATGTGCTCTTGTTGTCTTGAGCTTACTTCAGTTCTCTTGGGCCTGCTCTACTTGTCTTGGGCCTACTCCAGTTTTCTTGGTCTTCCTCTAGTTGTCTTTGACTTCCTCCAGTTGTCTTGGCCTTGCTCCAGTTGTATTGGGATTCCTCCAGTTGACTTGGCCTTGCTCCAGTTGTCTTGGCTTGCTCTAGTTGTCTTGGCCTTGCTCGAGTTTTCTTGGGCTTACTCTAGTTGTATTGGCCTTGCTCCAGATGTCTTGGCTTGCTACAATTGTCTTGGCCTTGCTCCTCTTGTGTAAGCCTTGCTCCTGTTGTCTTGGCCTCTCTCTAGTTGTCTTGGGCTTGCTACAGTTGTCTTGGGCCTGCTCCAGTTGTTCTGGGCATGCATCAGTTGTCTTGTGCTTGCTTGCATTGTCTTGAGCTTACTCTAGCTGTCTTGGCCTTGCTCCAGTTTGTTGAAATAGTGTGCACCTTGTCCACTGCCTAGCTGGCTAGCTACACATATAGACAAGGCATGCACTGCTCTATGGAGCATGTCCCCTTGGTCTGTTCTGAGATGGGCCATGA
>SZWC01018048.1:39632-52852 GCA_023375785.1 Penium margaritaceum | reverse complement strand
CGGACAGGTTTCGAACCTCGTCACACCCCATCACCAAACACGACCCAAAAGTGGGTAGGGTGCAAGGAAACAGTGCAGGGGACCCCACACCATGTGCAATGGGATATGCGCCTTGGGAAAGGCACTTCGCACGTGAACGAAGGCGCCACGGCGAGTGGCGGCGTCAGGCTTCTGTGGTGGGTGAGACCTGCGCTTCGGCAAGCATAACTTGAGCTACGCTTGGCCGAATTACGCACGGTTTGGTGCGTTGGAAAGCTCATGACTAGCCCTATAAATGTTGTGATCATGTCCATGTTCAAAACCTAACGCAAAACGACGTTACTCCCTTCGCAAACTGACTGTCTCTAAATTCCTGCTCACATAGCGTGAGGCGACCAGAAAGCTCACGCTCAGTCTCAGATTCGCCCAAAACAGTAGACGTGTACCACTAGAGACGATCAGACAAATGTTGGGACTGCACCACGCGGATCTCATCCTGACAGTCAGTTTTGCGAAGGGAATTGCATGACGTGAACAATTTCAAGGCTAGTCATGATGTCTCCAATGCACCAAACCATGCGCAATTCGGCCAAGCATAGCCCAAGGTATGCTTGCCAAAGCGCAACTCTTATCCACCACATAAATGCCTAACGCCTCCATAGCATGCACACACCGTGGCACCTTCCTTCACAAGCGAAGCGCTCTTCAGGAGGCTCAGATCTCTTTGCACGTGATGGAGGGATCCCCTGCGCTGTTTTGATGCACCTTGGTCACTTTTGTGTTAAGTTTGATTATGGAGTTTGATAGGGTTTGAAACCTGTTCGCAGACCTATAGTTAGAATTTTGAATGTCCTTGAGTAACAAATTGTACTATTGAGATTCAGATTCCGAGCCAGGATTTTGGTTCCGTTTCTCAGTAACAACATGTACTACTGACGTTTGACGGATTATTCGCCAGAGTGACTCGGCAGTCCTCCGGGGTAAAAACACCAGATGTATCTTTGTTACTCGTTTCGATGGATTTTTCACCAGCAGTCGAGTCGCGGCCGGCTCCCCGAGCGGCCGTACACATCCCAACTTTGGAATCTCATATCTCCCTCGTTACTTCTTTGGTTTTGGTGAAACAACTTCCACTAGATTAAGCAAGTCATCAAATCTCAGGAGCAATCATTCATTCTTGGTTTTGGATCAATCATCGACGCCTCCCGGTGCTGCAGTTGGGCATGCGGAGAGGCAATTTTTCAACAGTGCTCATCTGCATCCTGCCCGGGTGTGGGGCAGCATTGCCACTTTCTGGCTTTCGAATGACATTCGAGATGGGAAATGGTCTCCGCGCTGTCACCTCTGCCCCTTCGTTGGAGTCTCCGTCCAGTCAAAAGCATGGCGCTTCTGGGATCCTGAGCGTCCGTGTGTCATTGAGTCTCGCGAAGCCCTAGTTTTTTAGTTTGTGTCGTTGCTATCGTTTGATATGCCCTTATCCCCTGAGACAGCCACTCCTTCACCAGCAGTGTCGTCCTCTTCGGATGACGCTCCCTCGTCCCCCCGTGTCTATCATCTCACCATCTTTGGCATCCTCTCCTCAGGCATCTCCAATCTCTGGGCCTATCTCGCTGCATGTGCCTCTCTCGATCCCAGTCATTGCTACACTTGCGACCTCGGTAGTGCCTCCTCCAGCCAGACCGGTGTCACCATTTTTTCGTGGGGGCCAACTACATGCACTCCCTACTCATCCTAATGCTAATGGCTCCACTTGCACTGGACCCTATCATTTGGTCCCCTCCATATCTCAGTCATACTGAGAGACTCTGCCTCACCCTACTAGCCTCGATGCCCTTGGGTTGGCCACTAGGGTTGTTGACCTCAACACTGTTCTTGGGTATGCTAGCATTGCGGGTGAGTTCCAGTGTGTATGGAGGCATCTGTGACAGGTTGTGTTGCCAAGTGTCACGCAACCACTGGAGTAGTCACACTGCCACCGGAGCCCAACACGGTACATCAGGCGTATGAGTCCCCTAGTGCCTATTTGTGGGATGAGACTATGTGTGAGAAGCTCGATGCTTTAAATGAGCACGTTGTTTACGAGTTTGTGAATCTTTTGACCAGGCGTAGAGTTGTTTTTGCATGTTGGATCTTCCGACAAAAAGCAAAAACCTGATGGTACAGTCGATCGCTACAAGGTGCGTCTCACTGTACAGGGGTTCTCTGAGATCCCAGATGCCAATTTTGACAAGATGTTTCCGCCCGTGGGATGGTACACTACAGCGGGGGCGCTCCTCAGCCTCATCGCTCACCGTAATTGAGAATTGGATCAGATGGACGTGAACAACGCATTCCTACACGGACGCTTAAGGGATGTGATCTATATGGTCCAACCACCAAGATTTACGGATGGCACTCAGAGGGTGTGGCAGCTGCAAAAGGCCCTCTATGGCCTCAAGCAGTTGCCATGCTGTTGGAACCAAGAGATTACCTCCACCCTCAAAAAGGGAGGGCACCGACACAGATAGTTGACCCTGCACTTTTTGTGAGTCAGCAGTCTGTACCTTTTGTCATGATCTTGTTGTACATAGATGACCTACTGAGCACGTCATCCAGCGCTGTTGCAGTGCGCTCAGTGAAGGCGCTTTTACGGTCCACGTACAAAGTGAAGGACCTGGGCCCTGCTCGTTTTTTCTTGGGGATGGAGCTTGAGAGTGATCGCCAGCAGCACGCCAATCTGCTTATGTACACAGCCTAGGGGAGAGATTTGCGTCCCTTCTTGAGCATGTGCGGACTGCGTTGACACCGATGACCCCTGCAGGCCAGAGGCTGCTTAAGACACTATATACGTCTAGTCTGAGGGAGCCGGTCGATGTCACCAATTACCGTTGTATCATCGACTCCCCCATGTACCTAGCCACGACCACGAGGGCAGACGTGGCCTTTGCAGTGAAGTTTTTGGCACAATTTTCACAGTGTCCACGGTTGTGCCACTTAGAGGCCGCACTGCGTGTGGTGGAGTATGCGCTCTCCATAGTACGAGTTGAGCTTTGCTATAGGCACAGCCCTCCGTTGTTGTTGACGGGTACACTGACAGTCACTAGGCTCATGACGCTGACGCTCGCAGCTGCACAGGGTACATCTTCCTTGTTGGCGGGACTGCAGTATCGTGGAAGACTGGAAATCAGGGATGTGTGGCATAGAGCTTAAGCAACGCAGATTATGTAGCGCTTGGTGTCGGCACATGTGATAGCGTCTAGTTGTGTCAATTGCTGGAGTATTGGACGTGCCCATCCGTTGCATCACCATGGCTATGATAACCAGAGCACAAAGGCCATCGCTCAGCACGACGGCATGCATCATACATGCACGAGGCATATTGACATTGAATATCACTTTATGTGTGAGTGTATTACTGCAGGTGATGTTCGTGTTGTTTGGGTCTACAGCGAACAGCGAGTCGACGAAGGTGCTGAGCAGCAACGCATTCAAAGCAACTGTGCTCCCTGTTGGCTTGTTGTGTGCTCTTGGTGCTCGTGGATGATGTTATCTGCACCTGTGGTCTCTCATTGTATAGCTGCACAGTCCATTGATGTTGGTCCCTTGTGATTGTGGTCGTCCTCATTGTACTAGTCCTTGTGCATGCGTCATCTGCGGGTCATGGGGTAGTGTTGGTGTGGGTGTCACCGACACATGTTGACCTCTGGGCTTGCTGCACACACACACACCACCCCATGCAGGTGACTGACAAGCTGCTTGACAGTTGATGGCGACTTACCTGTCAGTGTTGGTGCACCGGTGATCGATGAGACTGTGGCAGCCAGGTGGACAGGCTGCCAACAGGTTGGGCACAGGCCACCATGGAACAGATAATCATGCAAGGTTTTATGCACCAGGCTTGCGTGCACTCCTCTATGCACCCTGGATTGCTTTGACAGTTTCATGCCTTTTGGGGGAGGGTTGCCATCAGGATAGGGTAGCCCAGGTTTGACCCCCTAGGCAGAATGCTGCCGGATTTTGACCGGCAGTAGAGCGAGAAAATGGATCAAGAGAGCTTAGGTCGAGTCACGCGGTGGGAAAACCCCCATGGTCGAAGGTGAGCTCCCGTCTCACCCGATCGTGGGGGAGCAAGACACGCTTGCTCCTCTTGTCGTTCACTAGACTCTCTTGTCACTGGCATTTTGCCCAAATGATGCGTATCCATGGCTGTCTCTTGAGCTCCCCATCTACTCCTTACCTCCTTGGCGTGCTCCCTCGCTCTCTTAGCATGTCCTACTGGGGGGTCGTCGGATGAAGGTGGCCTGGACACCATAGGGGTAGCGGCTGAGCCAGCAAGGAAAGGTGTACAACTGGCAGAGGAGCCCATGTGAGCCATACGGACTGTCTAAAGGCTGCACATGGATCTTCCCCTAGTCAAGCGGGAGATCCATGTGGTTTTTGTAGCGGTCTGCTCCCCCTCAGTTGTAGCACAGGACTTGTCTCCCACTGTGACTCATAGCATTGGATCCAACCCTCGCCCCTTGCCACCTACCTTCCACTTCTTCTCCTTCCCATATGTTGCCGCAGCACTGGCCGGGGAAGCAAAGGATGTGGTCGCGAGCACAACAACAGCAGCTGCAACAGTGGCATGACGCTTGTGGATGCGTGCCGCTGTCACCAGTATGCTGCAGCAAGACGTCATGGGTCCACGGGTGTTGTGATTTGTGACGTTCGTGTACAGTTTACTGTGACCACTCGGTCGTGTCCATACTCGTACAGATCCCTGAGGCGGGCCCTGGTGACACCGGTGCGACGACTGGCGGCGGACTACCGGCTTGGAGCTGGCCGGCTATCGCTCCAGAGCCCCAGATGCTGCCGGGAGTCTCTGCTGTCCTTTCTACAGCTTGTAGGTGCCTTTCGGCGGACTGGCCATGAGCCCTATTTGCATGTTTTTGCATTGTATGTCCACCGTCTGATGATGGATGTATGCATGTGACCAGTCGTAGCGTCCGTCTTTTGATCTTGCATGTCTAGGTTCAGACAGCGTAGCATTCCGACATGTGTGCGCACAGTTACGGCCAAAATAGTGGTTTTGGGCCGGTTTTAGGACAGCTCTTGGACTGCCGCGTGCGACACTCGCCGTGCGCCGCGGCATGTATTTATGCCTTGGACCTGTCATTTGTTATTTCTCTCTGCATATGTTATTGAAGCATTATGACACTTTGTCTTGTGTCTCCTAGCCAAACCCTTGCCGTTGTGTGCACGACCTGTGACGGTCGTCACCGTCTGACCAGGCACTGACGCCTAGTCAGCGACTGTGTAGCTAGGAAGCTTCCACGCACTTTCTCATGGTATGAGAGCAGTGAGACAGTTCTCACTGAGCTGCGTAGCAAAGACGCAGCAGAGCAGGAGCAGTGAAAGTCACCACTGCAGCAGATTCCTTCGGGCCTGTCGGAGACAGCCGGTCGCCGTCGGCGCAACCCTCACCCACCGCGTGAGATCGCAGCAGCGCTGTTGCCACCGTGCCAGCTGCAGCAGCAGAGGCAGCAACAGCAATGTAGCAGCGGCAACAGCGGTGTGTGGCGGCTGCAGTGAGCGCAGCCGCCATCCACAGCCGCAGTGGCAGCAGCAGGAGCGGCGGCAGCAGCAGCGCAGCAGCAGCGGCGGCAACATCAGCGCACCAGTAACGGCGGCAGCAGTAGCGGCGGCAACAGCAGCGTAGTAGCAGCAGCAGCAACCGCGGCGGCAACAGCAGGGCAGTAGCGGCAGCAACAGCTGCAGCAGCGGAGCAGTGGCAGCAGCAGCAGCGCGCGGCGGCGGCAACGAGCAGCAGCCGCAGCGCGCAGCTGCTGCTGCCACCGCTGCATATGCAGCTACATAGCTGCTGCTGCAGCTAACAACACAGTTGTAGCAGCAGCTGAGCAGAAGTTGCTGTGCAACTTCCGCGCAGCTTCCGCGAAGCCGCCGCGAAGCGGCTGCACGCTCACAAAGAGTCATGAGAAAAAGGAAAAGAAAAGGGAGGGTAGGCCAGCTGACGTCAGCAATTTTGCTTGCTGACGTCATCAGGTTGTGCTGACATCAGCAACCACCTGCTGACGTCAGCACCATACTTAGCCTAATTTTTGGCCGGACAGTCAAAAGTTGCCAGTGGCTCAACTCCTCGAGAAACGCTGACGGTTTTGAAATCCGACAAACTTGACCTGTCGCCCCATATTGAGCGGCGACATGAGCCTGTCCGACAACAAGGAGAAGGGACCAGGCGACCCCTCCTCCTCTTCGTCTGGTGTACTGAGTCCACGCTCACACGCCATTGAGGACCTGCGAAGCCAGCAGGATGAGATGCGTCGCCTCCACAGAGAGGAGACTGACGCTATCCGCATGCTGACTGAGCTTCTGCGTGCTCAGTCCACGACTCCTCAGTGGGCTTCTGAGGGAGCTGCCGGCATCGCGGTCTCTACCCAGCAATCGGGTCAGGAACCCGTGACAGGCGCTTGACCTGTCCCACCACCTACTGACCTCCTGGATGATGAGCCACTCATCCCAGGCATTACGGATGATTCCCCGGCTCAAGAGATTCGAGTTCTTCAGGAGTGCCTCCGTCAGCTGCAGACGGGCACCCAATCTCCTCCGTTTTCCCTGATACCATCGTCACCTGACTACCATGGTGACCATCCTCTTCCAGGAGTCTTTCCCGTCTCTCGTCCCACTCAGCCTGTGGTTGCTCTCCCCACGGAGCGACAGCCCAAGGATTTTGAGGCACCACCTCCACGGTACATCAACGAGGATGGCTTCCACAGCTCAGAGATCTTGTTTCAGGTGTGGGCTACTTCTGAGGGAGTGTGGCCTTACTACAACAGCCCGTACCAGCCTACAGATCCAGCACAGGTACTGACAGCAGCCCGGGCCATGCGCGGACTCCTCTACGCCATGCCACGCGAGACCGTCGTCGACTTCCGCCCCTTCCTTGGCGAGGTCGGCACAGGCACCGGTGCTGATCCCCGAGGAGGTTGGGATATGGCCTTATCCCTGCTGGCCGCAGAGACGCACGCCACTCGTGCATCATACATTTGTGCCTTCCATTCGCTCCGTCAGGGGCCTGCGGAGCCTGCAGCGGATTACTGGCGACGCGCCATGCGAATCTACATGCGCTTGGTGACCTCAGGAGGCACACAACTATGGGCGCTTCGTACGATTATGCTCAGAGCTCGCCTCGAGTACACCGACATCTTCACACGGTACAGCAACGCTGTCCTCGAGCCCTTCTCAGCCACTCTGTAGCTACTTCCTTGGGCGCATCAGCTCTTCCTTCAGGTGACCTCAGCCCGCGAGGCAGTCGTAGCCCATCAAGAGACTTCCCTCGCTGTAGCAGCCATTGCATCACCACCATCTTCCCTACTGCAGTCTCCCTCTTCCTCCTCCATCACTTCCTTATCTTCCTCTTCCTCTTCCTCTTTGACCCCGTCTACTCCCACGCAGACACAGGGCGTTGCAGCAGCCGTCCAGGGGAAGAAGAAGAATAGGAAGCGTGGATCAGGTCAGCAGCAGTCGTCATCGAGTGGTAGCAGTGGCCATTCTGTGCACTGCTACAAGTGTGGAGGTGCCCATCACTACACCGAGTGCCAGCAGCCGCTTGATTGGGCGCGGATCACTCGTGGGCTCCACGCTGCTCATGCTCTCCGTTCCACGTCTGGCATGTCACCCGCATCCTCCTCCGGACGTGCGGCAGCCACGACTGCAGCTGTTCCTGCCTCCTCACCGGTGAGCAGCAGCGATCCGGACCCACGCAACCGCACCATCACCGAGCTTTGCCACCTTCTAGCGCTCTGCTTTCAGGGAGGTACGAGTGTGTTGTCATCTTCGGGTGGTTTTCGTCCGTTCCTGTGGCTCGTGACGACGAGTGTGGGGGAGCACAGTCTGCATGTGATGATGATGGGCCTGACTGCACCGAGTGGATTCATGAGTCTCATCATTGTGTTGTGCATCATTCCTCCCCACTGACGGCTCAGTGTCCCTCTGATGCCGAGTGTTCCATTGCTCGTTGTATAGTGACGTCCACCAGCCATGACTCTGGTGGCACTTGGATCATTAATTCTGGTGCCACCCATCACATGACGTGTCATCGTAGTGACTTTGTTGTTCTTGGTCCTGTCACGTCTGTCCGTTCCATTCGTACAGGTTCTGGTCAGTCCTTGCCCGTTCATGGTGTTGGGGTTGTATGCTTCGATGGTCTATCTGGCCCCTTGTACCTTTCCGACGTGCTGTTTGTGCCTGATCTTGAGCTCAGCTTGCTCTCCGTGCATGCCTTCACCTTGATGGGTCTCTCTGTGGAGCATACCGCTGACTCAGCGACTGTGAATGCTACTGACACTCGTAGTGTCGTCCTGCGTGCTTCAGTCATAGATGATCTATATCGCATCGCTTGGCCCTCCTCCCCTTGCTCATCCTCTTCCTCCGGTCATGTCTTTGTCACTGGTGTTCTATCTCTGGAACACCAGACGTTGCTTCATCGCCGTCAATGTCACGTGGGCTCCAACACTGTGTCGAAGCTCATTTGGACACAGTCAGCTCTCNTGTCATCGTAGTGACTTTGTTGTTCTTGGTCCTGTCACGTCTGTCCGTTCCGTTCGTACAGGTTCTGGTCAGTCCTTGCCCGTTCATGGTGTTGGGGTTGTATGCTTCGATGGTCTGTCTGGCCCCTTGTACCTTTCCGACGTGCTGTTTGTGCCTGATTTTGAGCTCAGCTTGCTCTTTGTGCGTGCCTTCACCTTGATGGGTCTCTCTGTGGAGCATACCGCTGACTCAGCGACTGTGACTGCTACTGATACCCGCAGTGTCGTCCTGCGTGCTTTAGTCATAGATGATCTGTATCGCATCGCTCGGCCCTCCTCCCCTTGCTCATCCTCTTCCTCCGGTCATGTCTTTGTCACTGGTGTTCTATCTCTGGAACACCAGACGTTGCTTCATCGCCGTCAATGTCACGTGGGCTCCAACACTGTGTCGAAGCTCATTTGGACACAGTCAGCTCTCGGTCTTGACGTGGCTTCTTTCGAGAAGCCACCCAAGACTGACTGTCTTTTTTGCGCTTAGGGGAAGATGCACCGGTGCACCTACCCTGACTCTCATTCCCGAGCGCTTTGGCCTCTCGAGTTGGCTCACTCAGACCTTCTCAGCCCTCTCACGATCAAGTCCCTATCCGAGAGGGGTCAGTATGTTCTGACTCTGACTGATGACGTTACCCGGATGCGGTGGGTCTACAGCTTGCGTCAGAAGAGCGACGTCGCCCTTGCGGTTCGACTCTGGCTAGTGATGGCTGAGCGTTCGTCCCGCCACACGCTACATACCTTCCGCTTGGATCGCGGCGACGAGTTCCTTAGCGAGATGGACTCCTTCTTTGCTGAGCACGGGATCTTTCACCAAATCTCAGCTCCTGCTACCCCACAGCAGAACGGTGTATCTGAGCGCTGGAACCGCACCATGGAGGATGCGGTTCGCGCCATGCGGTCTGAGTGCGGTCTCCCGGAGTCTTTTGTCTTTGAGGGTTTCGCCTACATGACTTGCGTCTGGAACCGCCTCCTGCACGGTCCGCTTCCGGACCATATTACACCGTACGAGCTCTGGTTTGGACACCATGCTGACCTTCATCTCGCTCGCGTCTGGGGCTCCCTGGCCTCCGTGTGGTACACCAAGGACCAGCAGGGGTCCAAGGTCTCACCTCGGGGCCGCTTGTGTGTCTTCATAGGCATTTACCCGCGGTCGAAGGCCTGGCGCTTCTGGAATCCTACTCGTCGTCGCGTCATTGAGTCCCGCGACGCGCTGTTTTTTGAGTCCCTCACCTACCGTGACCTGACTTTGATCACAGCACTCTCCGCCACCCATGTTCCTTCCTGTGAGGGTTTTCGGCGGATGGGGGAGACTTCCATGCCAGCGAGCACCTCTCATCAGGCTGATGTGTCCGCTGGAGCCCCCTCTCGGTCTCCGGCCCTTGATGATCCGGCGATCATTGCCGTAGGTCCAGAGATCTCGCCTGTACAGCCTGTTCCACACCCCACATGTACCTCTATTCCCACGCCTCCCTTGCACCAGCACCTGCGTCTACTAGCACCCCTATTTCTCTATCTGATCCAGCCTCGCCCGCGCCCGTTCCTACGTCGGCTGGTACTCCTGCCTCAATGTTAGGTCTAGTCTTGCCTGCTTCAGCTGTCACACCCAGCCCCGTGTTCCCCACACACGCGTCTCCTCGCACAGTGTCTCCGGCTGCCTCGTCTCAGCGCTCATCTCCAGCTGTACTCGTACCTGTCCCTGAGCCTGAGGTGCGTCCCTTGACCTCAGGTTACTCCCGTGAGCCTGGTGGCCGTCTTCGACCACTGGATTTCGGAGCTCAGCGAGCGTTGGGGCCCGGACTCAGGCGCTCCTCTCGTAGCATCGCGAGTGGTGACCCCGGCACAAAGGCCTTAGGCCTGAGTGTCCTCACTGAGCTCATAGAGGTACATCGAGCGTGCCCCATAGGACATGACCTCGTCACTCGCGAGTTCCATATCGCCTGTGACGCAACAGCTGATCTCGTGGTCGTCAGGCCTGGCACTGAGACGTGTGCACTTGCCACGCAGAGTTCTCCCTCTATGGCGCCCGACCCGGGCACACTGAGAGAGGCTCTCTCATCACAGGATGCTGACGCTTGGCGTGCTGCCTGCGAGGATGACCTTCGCGCTATCCGAGAGCATAGAGTCTATAAGCTTGTCGACCTTCCTCCTGGGAGGAAGGCTATTCAGGTCAAGTGGGTCTTTCGCAAGAAGGTGAAGCCGCATGGCTCACTGGAACGCTACAAGGCCCGCTTGGTCATCAAGGAGTACTCTCAGATTGAGGGAGTCGATTACGCCGACACTTTTGCCCCTGTCGGCCGCATGACCTCAGCTCGAGCTCTGTTCGCTGTAGTGGCTCAGCATGATTGGGAACTGCACCAGATGGATGTGAACAATGTGTTCCTCCATGGCCCTCTGGATGAGGAGATTTACGTGGCTCAGCCACTAGGCTTTGAGGACGGTGACAAGCTCTGGCGCTTGTACAAGTCCTTGTACGGCCTCAAGCAGTCTCCGCGGTGTTGGAACCGGGAGATCACCGACACTTTCACTCGTGCAGCATACGTACAGAGTGAGGCAGACCCCTCTCTTTTCATCCTACCGACACCCGAGCGGTTCACCGCCATCCTGGTCTATGTTGATGACCTTCTGATCACGTCTCCGTCCCTGGAGGCCGTGAAGGAGGCCAAGGCTGTCCTGCAAACTGCCTACAGGATGAAGGACCTCGGTCTTGCATCGGTGTTTCTCGGTATGGAGATCGTGCGAGATCGCAGACATCGGACACTATTGATGCATCAGGCCCGATACGCACGAGTCGTGGGGGAGCGCCTTAGCGATCTCCTCGGTGCAGTGCCCTCCGCTTCCACACCCCTTACACCTGATGGGCAGGATGCCCTGAAGGTGGATGACCCTACACAGCTGGGGGAGACAGTGGACGTGACCTTGTATCTCCGTCTCATCAGATCTTTGATGTACCTGGCCACTACCACATGTCCTGATATCGCGTTCACCGTCAACCTCCTCGCTCAGTTCTCGCAGGCTCCACGTGCAAGAGCCCTTCACGCGGCTATGCGAGTGGTGCGGTACGTGGTCTCGACGCCGTATCTCGGACTCTGTTTTCATCGACACTGTTCGGTGGTCCTTGACGGCTACACCGACAGCGACTGGACTTGGAGCCCAGATGGCGCAGCCGTACAGGCTACGTGTTTCTGCTCGGTGGTACCACTGTCTTGGCGAAGCGGGAAGCAGGGCTGCATCACACGTAGTTTGTCGGAGGCAGAGAACGTTGCTTTGGGCGCCGGGGCTGCTAAGGCAGTATGGCTACAGCGTTTGTTTCTTGAGCTTGGGCAGTTAGTTTCCTCCATTGTACTGTGTTGCAACAACCAGAGAGCTCTCGCCATTGCGGAGAACTCCTGTGTCTTTCATGCTCACACAAAGCACATTGCGGTTGAGCATCACTTCGTTCGTGATCTGGTGGAGCGACGCGTGCTCTCCGTCATGTGGGTTGGCACTGACATGCAGCATGCTGTTTTTTTTTACGATGGCACTGGCTCGCGGAAAGTTCATGGTGGCCATTCATTCTGTTGGGCTTCGCCCCATGCCTGAGGGTGGTTGAGTGTGGGATATGTGTCTGTGCCTCATCTGTTTGTGTCACTCACTATTGTGTTTGTACCAATGCTGCACGTGTATAGACATGCGTACCACCGGGTTATGGGGGAGTGTTGTGATTTTTGACGTTCGTGTACAGTTTACTGTGACCACTCGGCCGTGTCCATACTCGTGCAGATCCCTGAGGCGGGCCCTGGTGACACCGGTGCGACGACTGGCGGCAGACTACCGGCTTGGAGCTGGCCGGCTACCACTCCAGAGCCCCAGATGCTGCCGGGGCTCTCGGCTGTCCTTTCTAAAGCTTGCAGGCGCCTTTCGGCGGACTGGCCATGAGCCTTATTTGCATGTTTTTGCATTGTAAATCCACCGTTTGATGATGGATGCATGCATGTGACCAGTCGTAGCGTCCGTCTTTTGATCCTACACGTCTAGGTTCAAACGGCGTAGCATTTTGACATGTGTGCGCAGAGTTACGGCCAAAACAGTGGTTTGGGGCCGGTTTTAGGACAGCTCTTGGACTGTCGCGTGCGACACCCGCCGTACGCCGCGGCAGGTATTTATGCCTCGGACCTGTCATTTGTTTTTTCTCTCTGCATATGCTATTGAAGCATTCTGACACTTTGTCTTGTGTCTCCTAGCCAAACCCTTGCCGTTGTGTGCACGACCTGTGACTGTCGTCACCGTCTGACCAGGCACTGACGCCTAGTCAGCGGCTGTGTAGCTAGGAAGCTTCCACGCACTTTCTCAATGAGAGCACGATGAGCAGGGAAGACATGTTCTACTGCTATGATTTGCACGGTTTGAAAGCCCTGCATTCACGATGAAGCCTAGCAGCCAGTTCCCATGTTCTGCACCACTTCCGAGTGCTCCTCCTTGAGTGACAATGAGAATGAGCCAGAGGCTTGCAATGTGACTGTAACATGTTCCCAGTCCACTCCATGCATGGCCTGTAAATGTCTATCATCATCCTGTTCAGGACTGCCATCAGAGGTCTACGCTTGGTGTGTGCAGGGCCACCCTAGAGGTCCATCATGGTCATGCACAAAGCACCCATAGGAGATGTAAAATCATTGTATACATGGCCGCCATAGGTGTCTA
>SZWC01018047.1:10216-22198 GCA_023375785.1 Penium margaritaceum | reverse complement strand
ATCACACAGAACAACAGTCTATAGTAATCACACAGAACAACAGTCTATAGTGATCACACAGAAGAACAGTCTATAGTAATCACACATAACAACAGTCTATAGTGATCACACAGAACAACAGTCTATAGTAATCACACAGAACAACAGTCTATAGTGATCACACAGAACAATACTGAGTAATAGTCACGCAGGACAAAAATCAATAGTTATTACACTGAATGTCTTACAGCCCGCTCTGCACACCCCTCCTCTGCTCCCACACCTTTGCACGATGTTCTGTGCGTCTTGGATGTTCTTCTGCAGAACGTAGTGTTTGCAGAAGTGTATGCAATGCATCTCCCTTTCTGTGGCAGACTGCATCTTCAGGATTTTTATTTCTTCAACGCTTAGCAAAGCGTTTAAGAGATAGAAATCTCCCATTGTGTGGCAGACTGTATCTTCTCTGTCGTTTCTTTCTCCCTTGCATCCGTGTCCCGTGGTCATGATCTCAAACCTCCCTCCTCCAGCCTCTGCTTCTGTGCACGGAGGGAGGGCAGATGTTAAAAAAAAAGAATGCAAAGAAGTAATTTGGAGAGTGACTTAAAAAGTTAAGGACTCCGTTCCCTACCCTTGTGCTTGTGTTGCACAGAGAGCAGAGAAGCTGAAGCTGCGGCGGTTTCCATTCCTTGGAAGAATACGCAGCATGCCGCTGCGCATGCGCGACGTGCGCTTCCAATCCCGGTGAGTGCCGTGGTTGGGTTGAGTGATTCCAATCGCGGTGAGTGCCGTGGTTGGGTTGAGTGATTCCAATCGCGGTGAGTACCGTGGTTGGGTTGAGTGATTTCAATCGCGGTGAGTGCTGTGGTTGGGTTGAGTGATTTCAATTGCGGTGAGTGCTGTGGTTGGGTTGTGGTTGGGCCATGTGCCACAATGCAACTCCCCTCCTGCTTATGTGCGTTCGCCCAACTTCCTTGCCTGCCTGCCTTCCCGTTTACCTGTCACCATGTCTGCCTGTCTTCCCGGTCTGCCCGTCTGCCTGTCTGCCCGTCTGCCCATCCGCTCGTCTGCCCATCCGCCCGTCTGCCCGTCTGCCCGTCTGCCTGTCTGTCCGTCTTCCTGTCAGCCGGTCTGTCTGCCTATCAGCTTGTCTGCCTGTCTGCCTGCTCGTCTGTCCATCTGCTTGTCTGCCTGTCTGCCCGCCTGTCTGTCAGCCTGTCTGCCTGCCCGTCTGCCTCCCACATGCCCGCCTGCCCATCGGCCAGTCCGCTGGCCCTCTTGCCTAGGCAGGCAGGAGGGCCTGCCCCCCTGCCTGCCTGCCAGCCCCCCTGCCGGCTTGCCTGTCTGCCCGCCTGCCCGCTTGCACACTAACCTGTTTGCCTGACCACCTGACCGCCTGCCAGGCCCCCTGACCGCCCAGCTGCCCAGCTGCCTGCCGGCCCCGCCTCCTACCAACCTGCTCGCCTGCCAGATATCTGGTTGTCTGCCTGACTGCTGGTATTTGTATTGGATGTATTGGTGGAGTTGACGAGGATGTTTTTGTGTTGTGGTGGTGGAGGAAGGCGGGTAGAGGAAAAGGTGGTGGAAGAAGGTGGTGGGGAGTGGAAGAAGGTGGCTTGGCGTGCATGAAGATGGCAGCAGGTGTGGAAGAAGTGGTGTTGATGATCAGCATTGGAAGAAGGTGGCGGTGAAGTGGTGTTGATGATCAGCATAAAAAGAAGGTGGTGGTGAAGTGGTGTTGATGATCAGCATAAAAAGAAGGTGGCGGTGAAGTGGTGTTGATGATCAGCATAAAAAGAAGGTGGCGGTGAAGTGGTGTTGATGATCAGCATAAAAAGAAGGTGGCGGTGAAGTGGTGTTGATGATCAGCATAAAAAGAAGGTGGCTGTGAAATGGTGTTGATGATCTGCATAGCACGAAGGTTGCGGTGGTGATGTGGAGTGGAGGAATGTTGCAGTGAGTGGAAGAGACGATGTGGAGTGGAGTAATGTAGCAGTGAGTAGAAGAGATGATGTGGAGTGGAGGAATGTGGCAATGAGTAGAAGAGACGATGGGAAGTGGAGGAATGTGGCAATGAGTAGAAGAGACGATGGGAAGTGGAGGAATGTGGCAATGAGTAGAAGAGACGATGGGAAGTGGAGGAATGTGGCAATGAGTAGAAGAGNATCAGCATAGTAAGAAGGTGGCGGTGAAGTGGTGTTGATGATCTGCATAGCACGAAGGTTGCGGTGGTGATGTGGAGTGGAGGAATGTTGCAGTGAGTGGAAGAGACGATGTGGAGTGGAGTAATGTAGCAGTGAGTAGAAGAGATGATGTGGAGTGGAGGAATGTGGCAATGAGTAGAAGAGACGATGGGAAGTGGAGGAATGTGGCAATGAGTAGAAGAGACGATGGAAAGTGGAGGAATGTGGCAATGAGTAGAAGAGACGATGGGAAGTGGAGGAATGTGGCAGTGAGTAGAGGAGACGATGGGAAGTGGAGGAATGTGGCAATGAGTAGAAGAGACGATGGGAAGTGGAGGAATGTGGCAATGAGTAGAAGAGACGATGGGAAGTGGAGGAATGTGGCAGTAAGCCGGTCCGTCGGTCGGTCTCTTCTACTGTAGAAGAGATGATGGCCTATCACAGATAGGGAATGAGGGAAGCTGCTGGACTTGGAGTGGGGTGGGCTGCATGTCAGTGATGCCAGCCCTCTGTCTCCTTCCATGGTGTGGTGTCAAACTGCACCCCGCCCCTCCATTGACACCTCTCTCCTTCCTCTCTGGCTTTGTCGGCTTGAGATGAAGAAAGTCAGTAAGGTGGACATCAAGAACTTTTCTGAGGTCGAGATCATGAACCTCTCGGTCCTCACCCTCTGCCCTCACGCACCATACCCATGCCATCGTCTGCTCCTCCATGCGTCTTCATGCCATGGCACACCACACGAAAGGCAGAGCTAGGAAAGCGAGACTCGCCCACCTTTGCAGTGGCAGCGTGGCACATTTGCCCCAGGTGTTGATCTCATGGCATCAGAATCTCTGCACAGTTGGGCTTGCAACCTATGCAGAAAAAAAAGAAGAAGCATTTTGTGGACTGTTTGCAGAACGTCGAAGAAGCATCTTGCCCCAATCGTTGTGCAAAAGCTCCAAAGCAACAAGAATCCCTGCCATGCACTCTTGTGCTTGCACTATGGCATGCCACACCATGCCATGGCACACCGCACCATGCAACACCACGCACGGCACCACACCACGCCAGGCAGTACGGCACGCGCGAGAGCAAGGAGGTGTCCATCGAGGGGCGGGTGCAGTTCGACGTGCTGCACGCGATCCAACGAGACTACAAGCTCAGCTCCTACTCCCTCAACTCCGTCTCCGCACACTTTCTCAACGAGCAGGTGCGCTGCATTCTCTACGAATGCGTTGAAGACAACACATTCCACTTCTGCTCACATCCCCACAGACAGGAGCGTTAGCTCCACAGGGCATGCATCTCAGCGCGTTCCTGAGTAGCTGAAATTTCCGTCGTCAGTGGTTGGCAAAACGTACATCATGAAATAAAATCTTTGATCCGACCTCCGCTCACTTCCGAGCGAGCTGGGCTGCTTGTCATTCATGGCCTGATCATTCT
The DNA here is from genome assembly GCA_023375785.1 of Penium margaritaceum. Lineage (NCBI taxonomy): Eukaryota > Viridiplantae > Streptophyta > Zygnematophyceae > Desmidiales > Peniaceae > Penium > Penium margaritaceum. The sequence goes on along the minus strand of SZWC01018047.1, from coordinate 18,614 downwards.
CTCCTATTTTTTTTGTTCACTCACAAAGACGTTTGTGTCCGCTACGAACGAACCAGCCAGTTTTGTGAACGAACTGATTCTGTGAGCACCTGCAGGCATGCAATGAGATGCGTTTAGGCGCTGCTGTTTTGTCAGTATCCAGAGTCGACCTTGTGTATGTGTGTCTATGGCTGCGATTGTATGTGCGGCCATGGTTGTGGTTGTGTGTGTGGCCATGGCATGGCTCATCTGCTGTGAGTTGTACCATGCTGCTTGTAGACGCGGAGGTTTGTTTCTTCTGGAGAAAAGGTGCAACAAACATTGCGTTTAAGACAAGCACAGCGACTGGTGAGGGACACTGCGTGCTCCTCCTCCTCCATTGCACGATGGAGAGGAAGAGACTCCATCGCATGGGTCCACGTTGCGTGCGTGTTGTCAGACGTTGACCACAAAAGTTGCCGCCTTCTGTGACTGGAGGTGACACTGCATGCTTCTTCCCTCCAACTTGTGTGCGGGTCCACGTCGGAGTTGAGGTTGTTTGAGACGCTTTCTGCAGAAGAAGCGCCTCAAATAGCGTAAGACTCGGTCGCAGCGACTGGAACACCCCCGCATGCTCTCCCCTCTCCGACGCATGGGTGCATGTTGGTCACCAACATGGACCCAACACCACCAAGTGGTGATGTGTAGTTGGGCGTCGCTCATGCCACCTTGCCACTGAGTTGCGACTCGCATTGCGCGACGGACAAGGGATGCAGAAGGAGGACGTGCACCACTCCATCATCGCAGACCTGCAAGGCGGAGACCCTCAGTCGCGACGAAGACTTGCCGTCTACTGCCTCAAGGTGAGCGAGTGAATTGTCTTCAACTCTTTTTGGATGTTTTTTCAGAACAATGCAGAGGGTTTGTGTGTACTTCCTTCGTTCGTGTGAGTGAGTGAGTGAGTGAGTGAGTGAGTGAGTGAGTGAGTGAGTGAGTGAGTAAGTGAGTGAGTGAGGGAGTGAGTGAGTGAGTGAGTGAGTGAGTGAGTGAGTGAGTGAGTGAGTGAGTGAGAGAGAGAGAGAGTGAGTGAGTGAGTGAGTGAGTGAGTGAGTTTAAGCTCATTAATGAATTGAAATAGTACATACGTCGGCAAGGTAAGAGGCTTGGACTATGAAAACTCTCTACATTTCTTATCCTTCTTCCTTGAAGAGTAAGGAAGAAGGATAAGAAATGCCGGTCCACAAGAAAAGGTGGTTCAAGGCCAAAGATACTCCAGCTCCTGATGATCAGCACCATAGTCGGAGCTCCCCTGGGCCCTGAAGGCCATACTTAGTACACTCGAATGATACTGGCAACCTGACCCTCCAGACCACTCCTCTACTCTCGGCCCACAAAGCACAAGTCAGCCTCTGATGGGCCCTTCGAGCGGTCGAGTAGCACCCGTCAGGCACGGGCTACATCTGCCTCAAACGCCTTGTCCTGGGCCCACTCCAATGCGCGCCGTCTGATCTATTGTGCCTGCGCTCTCTGTAAGGCCACCGCGACCCTCTGGTTCAGCAGGGCCCGAAGGGGCCGTGCCATCTTGTCTGTGCGGCCGTGTCTTGCTAGTCGTTGCTCTAACGCATCAGTAGCAGACCGTAGCACTCCCCCTAGGCTGCGAGAAAAAGCGCCGAACGTCTCCAGGGCCGAAAACACGAAGTTAAGCCGGTCCCGATCCGCCTCACTCCTTCACTGTCCATATTTTCTCTCCTTCGCACGCACTTCCTCCGCCAATGTTGCTCCTGGCTGGAGAGCCGATGCCCGTCCCAGGGACGACCGCTGTGGATCCGCAATGACGACGTCCAGTACGAGCCGATGTCCCATGGCTGGGTCCAAACACGCGATATCCGGCCGCCCCTCTGACAAAATCCCCTCCGGCTCCTCCTGTACGCCACCCATGCCACTCTCTCGCATCACCGCAGCCAACTCCCGCACCATTGCGTCATGAACAACCTTTGGCGCTCCACCCCATGCGCAACGCAACGCGTGCTACGGCGCGCATGGGCGAAGCGGCGCTCCAGCTGGGCAGACACAAGTAGGGGTGTGGCGTTGGTGTGCGAGTGGCAGGCCGAGCCGGAATCTACACGCCACACGCCAATCCTCCGGTGCCATGTATAACCGATCTGCAACAAACCGCGGATGAGCCAACATCCAGTCCCCGCTGTGATTCCCCCAAAGTGCTGCGAGGCGCTACAGTTGTGGGAGGGCCTCCTCCACTCCTAAGTCTATAGAGACCAACGCTCGTAAGTCTGTCAGGTGCCACTCGTGTAGACGTGAACTCAAGTCATGGAACAGCCGGTGCGGGTTCCCCCGCTCACATGCCATCATGTTGGGGATCTCAATCCTGATGGACTTCGGCAATCTCCGCATCGTCTCCTCCCGCAGCTCCTCGAAGGGCCCTCTATACCATCCTCTTCGTGTTCGCTCCGCCGCTACACCCTCCTGCCCTGGCTCTTTTGCATGAAGGAGCTGGTGCACATCGTGCCAAGTCTGGAGACGGCTGCAGATGTAAGAGAGCACCCCAGTGCTGCTTGCGGGGCTAGACCTAAGCCGCCGAGCCGGATGGGCAACTGGGCCTGGCGCTCTGCATGTGCCACCGCTCGTCTCTCCTGCATCGTCTGTACATCCTCCAACTGGACCAATCGCCAAAGACACACCCCCACACGCTCATCAAACTCCCCTAGTCGAGAAAGCCACCACTCTGTCGGGGGTGTCAGCCGTGTGAGGTACTGTAAGCGTTGCATGACATACTCGCGAAGAACTTCAAAGGCTGTCTGTGCATTTGGCAGGTCGGGCAGCGACCCCATCAACGCCTCCACCGCTCCTACAGACTCCTCCAACTGCTCCCGACAAAAGGCCTCCGTCCCTAAGGGTGCCCCCAAAATAACCATACCCTCCACCACCCTGGTGACCCCCACAAGGCCAGCCGACATTTGCTCCACAGACGCCGGGAAAGATATCTGGCACTTGTGGGGCTGGACCTCCATCCCAATTGCCGCCAACCCAGCCTTCAGTGCCATGAACCCAGCCTCCAATACAGCCGCTGGCCCCATCAGGTAAGTGTCATCCAAGTATGCCATGACCTGCCCACCATCCGCCATCGCTGTCAAAGCCGCCTCAAGAGCGCCCTGCTACGTCAGTGCATACAGGAACGGGCCTATCGGGTCCCCCTGGCAAACCCCCCTCTCAGACCGTAGAACCGCCGGCCTAGCCCCCCTAGTAGTACAAGTCCGACGGCTGATCATATAAGAGGGCTAGCGCAGGGATGAGGCGAGCAAAACCTCGGTCCCGGAGCGCCTCAAAGATCGCTGTACGCTCAACTGAGTTGTACGCGTTCCGGACATCAATGCTCAGTAATCCCCGATCCGGACGCGCATCCAACTGCTCCGATATAGTGTGCACAATCGTGTCTGCTCCTGCCTGCACCCCCACCGCCTGCTGCACTAGAGCCATTGCCGCTTGCATCTCTCGGCGCTCAGTAGTGACCATCCATCGTGTTACCAGCCGCCACAACGCCTCTCCCACTGCTATTGGCCGAACCCCCCCATCGGGCTTGGCCAAAGCAATGAGCCTGCTCGCTGCCATGAATCTCCGTGCCGTCGGGTGTAGCCAACCTCGACAAGTCGCCGCCATAAATCGGGCCAACAGCCGTGTCAGTCTCTCGTCTTCCACCACCACCACCTGGCGTAGGTGGTCCAATGTGAACCCCAATGGCCCAGCTCCGAAACCGCAGCTGCTGTCAAGGAGAGCTCGGCGCGCACCGTCAGCGTCCGGCACTCTTGCAAACGCTAGGCGTGCCGCCTCTGCCACCCAAGCGGGGATCGGCCGCTCTGCCTCCGGATGCTTGGCCCTAAGCTGCTCTAAGACAGCTGGGCCGGGGGGGGCTAGGGCTGAGTCCGCCAAGGCATCACACACTTTGGACGTACTCTCCCGCCGAAAACACGTCACGGCCCTCTGTAGTCGCTGTCTTTGAATCTCTGCCTACGAATGTCGTAGTCGTCGTGGTGGAGCCGGGCGCCTTGCTGCCCGCGCATGAGCCACAGCCTCCTGCCACAACTCCTCCCACTCCCCAGCCTCAAACCTCGTCGCTAGGCTTATGACCCAATCTGCGTCAGACTCCCGCCGATGCGTCGGGCGTACCCTTTGGATGAGGCTAGGCGTCGCCTGAAAGAGGAGGGGTCCTGCAGCCTCCTCTTGTCGCTCTGCGCATCGAAACAGGGGCACTCCCATCGGCGCTCGCACCGCATCCACGGCGCCAACAGGGATCCGTGAGAGCATGTACCAAGGAAGCATCTCCGACCCATATAGACGCCCTCAGTCCACCCCCTCTACCCAACGCCACAATTGCTCCCACCTCTGTCCCTTCCTCTCCACGGCCCCATGCTGCTCCCCCCAACCCGTGCTTCCCCGTTGCAGCTGCTGCCCCTGTGTGCCCTGGTACTACGAACGAGCTGGCCGCTGCTGCTGAGACCGATGGGCCTGCTGCTGCTGCTGCTGCAATCGCGTCTGCTGACGTCGCTGCTGAGTCTGCTGCTGCTCTCGCCGAGCATGCTGTTGCTGAGGATGCAGCTCCTGCTAATCCTGCACTGGTGTCCCCTCCTGCGGGCGTCAGGCTGGTGACTCTCTCCCATGTGGTGGTCTAGCTCGACTTGGTGTATCCTGCTGCTGCTGATGTGGGACCTGCTGCTGCTGATGTGGGACCTGCTGCTGCTGATGTGGGACCTGCTGCTGCAAGGGCTCTCCCCTCTGCCGGCCTGGTGGCTGTCGCCGCTGTTGGTGGATCGCCTCCTGCTGGTGGCGCCGACGCTCGTCCTCTCGCTGCTGCTCCGCTGCCACTGTTGCACCACCACCACCAACTCGGGGACCAACGGGGACCCTACGTCGTGATCGACCCTCGATCCTGCGTGTCGTCTGATCCTAAGCCGCCACACCCTGTTTTCTCTGAGTTGTGGATGTGGTATTCCCTCGCATCGTTGGAGGACTCGTGCCTCTGGGGGTGGTAACGCCAAAAGGGGCTGTCCCTAGGACTGAGGCTATAGTCCTCCAATGGCATCCTCCTGACCCCCACCCTCCTGATGCTCTTGTCCCATAAGCTGCTTGGCGCCCCTGCCTCTTGTGCCTGACCTAGCGTGGCCGACACGTGGTCCGACCACCTCACGGGCACGAGCTAGATGAGCGGTCGGATATCTGTCGCCGCCTGTCCCCCTCATGCCACCCTGGGAAGTCGTCTGAGGAGTCTGACGCAAGGGGTCCGTACTCGCTCTCGTGGCTCTCCTTGCGCCGTACTCCTCATTTGTCGTCTGGGGAAACCACTGGCGGAGGAACTCCTCCACCACAGTGCGTGTCTGCTCCTCCTCTCCTAGACTGGCCTCCCACGGTGCTCCAGGAACTGGTGCCAGTGCCGTGCTGGGGGCGGGTAAGCCACCTGTCCTCTCGTCAGCCTCAGCAGACTCCCCAGCTCCCATCTTTCGCTCTTGAGCTAGCTCACCCCTCCCCCGCCCCTCTGAGCCTGCCATGCAAGACAGTCTCGCACGCGCCGGCCCGCATCGTACCGCTGGCGACGGAGGCGTCGAGCCTCCTGCTAGAACTGCCTCGCCTGACATCTTCGTCGCCAACTCTGTCTGCCACATTGCCACCCCATATACCTGCTTCGGGTCAGCCATCCCTCCTGACGCTCGGCGCTCAGCCAGCCATGCCTACCGCTCCGCCGCCTCCGCCGTACTTGTCGCACTACTCCTGATCGGTTGGTCACTCCGTACCTCCTCCACCTGTGCCTCTGGGATCGGGTCCACCTGTCGCTGTTGAATCCCTCGTAGAGCAGACTAAAAGCACCACCTACAATGGCTGCGATACCAGTGGGAGCGCCGGGAGTGCTGCGACCGCCCCTCGAAACCGCATCCCATCCACGGGCATCGCCAAGGAGTTCCTCGATCAAAGATCGCCTCAATTGTCGTCAGCTCACGTGCCTGTGGAGTGTCGGCGGTCTCGCCCTCTGCCTCCGTCCCCGCTCTCTTATCGCCATCGACAGCTGCCTCAACTCCTCATGAGCCGTCTGGGGCCTGGGGGACACCCGCTCCATCCTCTTTGGAGGCCCCAACTGTCGATTGAACCTCTGTCGTGCCCTCCTCATCCGGGCTGTCCTCTGGTCATCCTACCGTCGCGCTCGCCGAATACACCTCATCTTCATCCGGACACGGCGGAGGGGAAGGCAGGGTGGACAAGGTCTCACATCAGTGAACTCTCTGCCCACCCCATCATGAGCCGGGCCTGCCCCTACATGGCCCTCCTCCTCCACGACCTTCTCCTCTTGTCTCACCTCCCCATCGTCCTCCTCAACCTCATCCGTAGGTGGGGACTCCATCCCTCGCCGTCGTGGGTCGTCGTCATCCCCACCCACGCCACTAGACCCGCCCGCACCCGAGGAGCCCTTACCCGGCGCCTCCCCTAGTTTGTCGTCCGATCTCGACCCTCCTACCCCATGTCCTCCGTCATCCCGGCCTGACCTGCTCGCCTCCTCCGACCTATCCAGGGAACCCCCTGGGCTAGTACCCTCGCTCCCGGTGGGGGCTCCCTCCATCGCCGCTGTCAATGGCCCAAGGGCGGGCGACACGGTTGCGACCATTAATACATCTCGTTGGCGCTGGCAGCGCCGCCGCCGCCGGAGTGCCCCACTTCGCCGGCGGGTCCCTCGTGCTTCAGAGAGTCCCCCTATGCTGGTGTCTAGGGCAGGTCGCGGACCGTGGCTTATGACGCTCCCACTGCTCAACCACGCCGACCTGATCTCCATCATCGGGTCCACCCCCTCCTGCACCTGATCCCCCTGAGAATCCAGACCCACAGCCATCCCGTGCCTGAGGTCCCAGCGACTCCACACTAGAGGTGCCCTCACGTCTCCTGTAGCTCGAGCGACCTGCCCAGAGCCGCCCCTCGGTGTGGCCTCCCTCATCCCCTCTGCATCCTCCTGCGGGGTCATCTCTCACCGCCTGCGCGGACTCACGTAGGGAAAGGTCCACCGCCAGGGTCGTCCGCAGTGTTGCGAGTAAGCCGGCCTGGGACCCTAGGTCCACCACCTACTGCTGCAGGCCCTAAATGACCCTTTGCTGGAGCACTCGCTCATGTCCTAATAACTGCTCCTGTAGGATCACCCCCTCTCACGCCTCATCTCTGCCACGAGGTCCTCCATCAGCGAGTCATATGCCTGGCGTGATGCTCCACAAAGCGCAACCTCACGACGAAAGGCCTGTCTCGGAACGAGTCTGAGAGATGACCACCGTCACCTCCTCCCACTGTGTATGGAGGTCTGCAAGATAACGTCCTATCTGCTCGTCATACCGTAAGAATAATCCCCGCAGACGCTCCCTCGTATCCTCCTGTATTGTCGCACACGCTGTGTGAACCTCCCGCCGCAACCTAGCCAGGGGGTCGTCTGATCCTCGTCGCTCCGATCCCCTCTCTGCCCTCTGTCCCGTTGTCTCCCTTGTACTCAAGCTCCCCCTGCACTGATCCTCTGTCGCCTCTGTCGTCCCATTGCCCCCCTGAGGGCTGGCCCGTCGCATGCCCTTGGGCATCTCCGCCGTCTTCGGTATCACCCGGGGCCTCTTCGATACTCTGGGCTCCATGTTCGAAGCACCCTCCTTGTCAAGGCACTCTGTCTCTCGCTTATTCTCTATCCTTCTCTCCGCTCCCTCCACACCTAGGCTCCCCCGAATTACCTGTTCTCCGTGTGCCTCCCTGCTCGTCATGGGATCACATGCCCCCTCTTTTCTCTCGTGCTCTGGCTCTGGCCCCTGGTCTGCCGTTTCTGGTGGCACTTTCTGTTGCGCCTCATAGACTGTCTGCCGTCTTGCCCTCTCCTGATCCACTGCTCGGATTTCTTCCTGCTTTTTTCGCCAGATCCGTGGCCCTTTCCCAGTCGCCTTGCATCTGCTGCGGGCTGGCCGTAGTGGAGGTTTTGGTTGTTCAATCCCCTTGAACTCGACTGTAGGGTCTTCCACCCACGGGGTTGTGGGTGGATTGGGAGGAGTTTCTTCCGTCGGTGGCGATGGCGATGAGGGCAGGATCCTGCGGGCTCCTCAAACGGGTTGATGTACGCCAGGAGTTTTTTTTTTCCGGATTTTCCGGCAGGAAAATCGGGGCCGATGCGGCTGTTCTTGCTGAATGAGAGTTTTCGGGTATTATCAAGTACCCGGGGCATTCCAGAAATACCCCCATTGGGTATCTTAGGAAACCCCCACCCGGGTGGGTGTTTTGAGCAATTAGAGGGCCCCCTCTCGCGAGGAGGGGGGACTCCTCACACGGAAGCGAGAGGGGGCCCCCTCCCCCCCTGGCTCCTGGATGGTGGGGATCGCCGGCCCCAAGGGGTCGGCATCCGGTCGTTGATCCCCCAGGTCGACCCCCCCCC
>SZWC01018046.1:45356-58146 GCA_023375785.1 Penium margaritaceum | reverse complement strand
CATATACATATACATATACATATACATATACATATACATATACATATACATATACATATACATATACATATACATATACATATACATATACATATACATATACATATATATATACATGTACATAAACGTATACCTCAAACAGTGCATAAACATCTATGTACGCACATAAATACACATATATGTATATATATGTTCATGTAAATATACATTTTCATGTACATTTACATACACATATACATATACATATGCATATGCATATACATATACATGTACATATACCTATACATATACATATACATATGCATATACACATACATATACATATACATATGTATACATATACATATACATGTACATATACATACACATACACATATACATATACAACAATTCATCGCCACACACGTGCGACGAATGGTAGCAATCAAACAGGCATGACTAAGTCTTCTGGCTCATGCTCAAAGCGTTCGTTGAAGAGCTCGCTGCTAGGTACAATTGCTTCTTTTCCCGCTTCTTCCCAAAAGGCGGGAATAAAACAGCGTGAAAACCCACATGCATCCCATGCATGCGTGACTAAGCATGTGTTTTTCTTCAACTTCAACCATGAATGCAAGACCCACGTCATGCCTTAGTTGCACAACTTGCCTAGACCGAGGTCAATCTTTTCGATGTTGCCCGCATTCAAGCTTGCAAGCACTTCCTTGGCATGCCATTGGTTGTCTCCAGATTCTATGGCTGCTTTGAGGGGACGGTAAAGTCCCACGTCCGCGGGCTACGCCTTAGAAGTGCAGCTCGCGGGAATGAAGAGCAGGCGCATGTAGCCGTTGTGCACCTTCAAAAACTCCTTGAACTCTGGTGCCATGTGCGGCCGCCACGCATCAAGCAACAGGATCAACTTGTTACGAGCAAGTATGAAAGGCAAACAGGGTGGACACAGTGTCCGGAGTGGTGTAAGGTTCGATTTTATTCTCCCCACAACGTTCTTCTCTCTTTTGCAATCCCTTCTGTACCACGGGTGTAGCACGTTGGTGATCCATTCCCGCGTCGTCTTTGCATTGGCCCAATGATTTGCTGTTTGGTTTGTCAAAGTTTGCAGAGCGGAAGTGGTGGCAGCAATGTCTAGGCTCTTTGCTGCTTGCACATAGATTCTGGTGTCCAGCAAGACAGAATGTACATAAGAGAGAAATGTAATCTCTTGATTCATAGTACAAAATTCAAAGTACAAGTACCAATCTTCACACAGCTATGTACAGCGCATTGAGCTGCCTGGCATCTCAAAAAGGGACAATCCTTGCTAGGCCTTCAAGACTGTCGACGCAAGGGACTTTGGCACTGCCACCGTCTTCGAGGTAGTCTGGCCTCTAGGTAGTCTGGCGTCCTCAACCCTGGCTGGCACAAAAGTGCCGGTCTTATTGGGGTCTTCAGAGCAAACTTCAGCAGAGTCTTGACTCGAGCACTGTGGTAGGCACTCCAGTAGCCAAGGAGATGATGATGACATAGAAGCTGAAGTCTGAAGCTCTTGAAGTACTGAGGCTACTGTGTCTGAGGGAGTTGATTTTTTAAGGTGTGCCAGGACCGTCGCATTACATACATGAGGTCCTGGCAAGATGACCGCCTTTAAGGAGAAGCTTCCTTATTGGAGGTGGTAGTATTCACCTCTTGTCCTTGTAGATATGATGCTTCCTTGAAGAGGAAGCTTCCTTCAGCTCTGTCATGTTACTTGGTACCAGAGTCAGCTCTGGGGAAGCTTCCTTATGAAGGAAGCTTCATCCAACTGCATGGTGAAGGTTCTTCATCAGGTAGCTTCCTTCAGAAGCTATCTTCTTACACCGTTGATTCTACTGTACAGGTTGATGTAGATTTGGAGATCCTTGCGCATGTTGAAGATGATGCAGTAGATGTTGTTCTCCAACCTTGATGCATGGATGCTAGGCAGGAATAGGTAATCCTGCCTTGTATACCTGTGCAACACTGTGCAGTGTGTAGCCTGCTATCTTCCTAGGAGTTGGCAAAGGGCATGTGCTACCTCGTGCGCATGCCTACATACTATTTACAGTCCAGGCCCTTTTTCCCCCAAGGGACTGGACACCAGAGAAATATCTTGTTGAGGCTGAAGAAGATTCTCAGCCAAAGTGAGCCCGAAAAAAGGTACCGTTAAGTCCGTAACTCCTTCTACGGTCCTCCGCGTACGGTAGCAACTGCATTGCTATGGAACAGTAAACCAGCGCAGTAATTGAACATTCCAACACTCCCCCTCAATTGGTGCGCTGGTGAAACGGCTCCATTTCACTGTTTCTGATCTCCAAAGAATTCCTCGAGCAACTTCTAAAAGTCTTCGTCAAGAAATTGGAGTGGAGCCGTGTCCTCGATGAAATCGTGAGGAAGAAAGAAGGCGATGTCGGCTTCTGGAGCGAAGAAAAAATATGTCTCCTCGTTTTTTGAGCTGTTGGTTGCCGAGACCCATGTGGAGTCAACTTCGGGTGCCGTTGGGCTTGTCTGGGGCATGTCACAGTAAAAGAAAATGGCTGGGTCGAGTTCGGGCCACTCCAGAAAATTGGTTGCTTCTTGTGGAAGCATTTCTGCCAATGGACCTTGCCCATGAGGGCAAGGTGCTTCAAAATGCTTTTTCTCATGCCTACCCTTGTCCAGCTCCTTCTGAGTATGCGACACCTGTTCCAGGCTCAGAAAAGGTGTTTCTGGGCCTCCCCCTGTGCTTGGAGCCGCTGGAACTGTACAAAGGTCGCTTGGAGGGTTGTGAGAGTCTTGCTCCTCACATTTAGTCGTGCAGGTACGTTTTTCCTCAGTCACAGCCGCGGAACGGTTCGTTGCTGCTTGGCTGACCCGTTTCAGTCCCGTCAGTCCGCGGGTTGACGACTCAGTTCGATAGTCTGGGAGTTGGTCGTCGGACAAAGAGGTCGCAAGTGGACAGGTCCACGGAATCGGGGGCGTGCCGTCGAAAATTGCTGGCGAGCAGGGCCCGTTCAGAGAACTGCTGTGCGCATGCTATTTGCAGGTAAGTGTGGGGGATGCTGATTTTGCGACAAAATTGAGCAGGCAGCAGGCGCAGTTCCTGTAGATGGATGCTGCGCACAAATGGTTTCTACTTGCGCCCATGCTGTTTCCATTTGTTGTATGTCCGCTGGCTGCCTCGCTTTTGGTTTGCGAAACAGGTGCTGATCCATCGCATTTGCGCCCAGCAGTTCTGCTCGCGCAATGCTTGACCGCGGCAGCGAGCGCTGACATCAGCGGCGAGTTCGCTCGCGTCCTTTCCTGCTCACTTGCTTGTGCTGACATCAGCATCGAGCTCGCTGGCAGGCCTGCCTGCTCGCTCTTTCGCGCTGCTGCTTGCTGGCTTGCTTGATTGCCTGCTTGCTGGCTCGCTCGCTTGCCTGCTTGTTGGCTTGCTCGCTTGCCTGCTTGCTGGCTTGCTTGCTCGCTTCGCGGTGGTTGCGCCTGCGCAGATCGCCGCGAGTGGTTGCGCCTGCGCAGATCGCCGCGAGTGGTTGCGCCTGCGCAGATCGCCGCGAGTGGTTGAGGGAACTGCTGCGCGTCATTCGGATCCCGCAGCTGCGAAGGTGGCGAGTGGGCCAACTACCGATGCTGCGAGTAACGCGAAGCTGCCTGCACAGCCTTTTTTGTCTTTTTGGGCGAATTCGGTTGTCGCCAATTTTTGTGCGTCAAAGCTGTTGGAGGTTTCCACCGGAACAGTGATTTTAGCATTTTCGGTGGGAGCTGTTGCTGCGACAAAAGAGACACCTGCCACAGATGCTGCCGTAAGCACAATTTTTGTCGAAACTGCTGTTTGGAGATTGTGTTCACCACCAAGAGGCAAACCTGCTGTCGGGGCCGTTGTGTTGAGATGTAGCCCACTCCCAAAATCTTGACTTGCGCTTTTACGCTTGAGAGGTCGACCGAAACTGCCGCGTGGATTGTGGTTGCCTTGGTGAGACCTGGAAGGAGAGTTGGCTCATGGGTTTGCAAGCAAATGAGGTGCGCCGACTCCATTTTCAGCTGCAGATTTTAGTTCTGAAATTCCCCATCGGCTCTTTCTTTTTTCGTTCTTCCTCCTGTCGTGTTTACGTTCACCATGAAGCACGCGAAATCCATTTGTACGCTGCAGGAGGCATCCATGGCGCGGATTCAGCTTTTCGACTTTCGCGTCCCGTTCTCCTCACGCTTCTTGAGGTCATACTGCAAGAATGCCCTTGCGGTGAGTCCGCATTGCTGTATGCACCTATAGAGGATGTCTTTAGGGATGATTTTTTTCAAACAGTCGGCAGCTTGCATTTTTCTTGGAACGTGCACAAGCTTCACCATCCTGTCTTGGACCTTGGATCGAATCCAATGCCCTCGAATGTCAATGTGCTTGGTTCGACCCTGAAATTTTGTAGAGTTAGCCAGGTCAATCGCCGAGCTGTTGTCGACAAAGACTTCAGTCAGCTTCTCTTGTGGAAAGCCGATGTCGTCAAGGAGGTTGCGTAGGTAGGTAACTCCTCCACCAAGAAGACACACAAAGCCGGTGGTGCTGCGTCGGTCCTCTTCGGTTCCTCCAAAGTCAGCATCCACGTAGCAATGAAGCTCGAGATCACTCGAGGTTCCAAAGCAAAGACTTGCATCGTTTGTGTTCTTGAGGTAGCCGAGGGCTTGATCGAGCTCCTTATAGGCCGCTTCTGCAAAGGTTTCATATCCGCGTGCCAAGTCGCTAACAGCAAACTGTAGGTCTGGACACGTGCAGCTTGTAGCGTGCATCAGTGAACCAATTATGCTTCGGTAGTGTGTTTCACTCCTCCCCCTGGGTCCCTCATGGAGCAGCTGCTGTTGAGTGAGAGGAGTAGGCAATGTGTCTGTCACACACACCAAAGCGTTCACAGACCTTGGTTGAGTACGTCAGCATAAGCGTCCGTGTTGTGCAGTCGTTTTTTATGTTCATGCCAAGATAATACTCGAAACTTGGCATGAATGTCACATTGACCTCTTTTGCCATGGCTGTAGCTGTGGCTTTGATGAATTGTGTTGATGGGCCGATTATGAGGATGTCGTCAACGTAGACCAGTGCGTAGCAATCTAGCCGCATGTTTGGTGAAGGACGATGGAAGAACAGACAGTCATCGTAGGCTGATGGAAGAAAAGTCAAGGGCTTCCACGAGGCTTTAAAGCTTCCGGTACCACAAAAGAGGACTCTGCTTGAGTCCGTACAAGCTCTTCACCAGTGTGCACACTCTTCCATTTCCATCATCGTAGCCTTCTGGCTACCTCATGAACACTTTTGTGTCCATCTCCCCATGAATAAATGCGTACTTCACATCGAGTTGCTGCACCTTGTAGTCTTGCACTGCTGCTATTGTAAGCAAAATGTGTGCTGTGGTGTAGCGACTCACTGGGGCGTAGGTTTCATAGAAATCCTTTCCCTCCACTTGTGAAAATCCTTTTGCCACCAAACGTGCTTTGAACTTGTCAATACTCCCATCAACTTTTTTTTTATGCGAAAGACCCATTTGACCCCAAGAGGCCGTGAACCAGATGGTAGTTCAACAAGCTCCCACGTGCCTTAGTCCATAAGGTTATTGTATTTCGCATCCAATGCAGCTTCGATTCTGCTCCATGCTCTCCATTGAGATCCTCCTTGAGCGTCTTTGGCTCCGGTGGGAGATCCTTCATTGATGTGAATAGAGCACATAGATGAGTTGTGGTGAACTCAGCGAGAACGTCAGTGTTCTCCTTGAAGACACAACATGTCGTTATGGCCATGTTTCTCTCTACTTCACTCTCTCCTCCTCTTTGTTTCTCCAACTACTGCTGTAGGAGGCGTGTGAAACACCGCTCGTGGACTCCCCCTAGCGTCTCATGCTTCCGCGTCGCCTTCGCACCATTCTCCAGTCCCACCACCTCGGCTTTGTGATCAAGTACTTTGACCGAATGGTGGTCTCTAGAGACGCGTACCAGATCGTCTCCATGGAGGGGCACACCCGTGCTCACCGCCTCTTTACTTGCATGATCCAGATCAAGAAGGGTGAGTGGTTCTGGATCTGCATCTTCTTCCTTCAGTGATTGGTCGTAAGATTCGTAGAAGGTTTGCAGTAAGTCTGGTGCAGTCTTGCACTTCTGCTCCCATGTCTGGCGTGTGAGGTTTTCGAAAAAGATGGCATCACGACTGATTGTGAACCGTTGTGAGTCCACGTCGTAGAACTCCCAACCCTTCATGTTGGGACATTGTCCAAGGAAAATTCCCCATGACGCTTTGTCTGCTAGCTTCTTGCGGCGTTCCTTAGGCACGAAGAATAGTGCCATACAGCCAAAGGTCCTGAGCATGGTGATATCAGGCTTGTCACCGTGCCAGGCCTCGAATGGTGTCATCTCTGGAAGTGACACATGGGGTACGCAGTTGCGCACCCAGAATGCTTGCCTCAAGGCATACGGCCACCAGCTGTTGTCGAATTGAGCACCCAGAAGCATTGATTTCAAGTCAAGACATGAACTCAGCGCTCGTGTACTCCCCATCACCATCTAAGCGTAACACCTATAACTTCTTGTTACTCTGTCTCTCCGCCATTGCTAGTCACTTGAAGAAGTATGTAGGAGCTTCATTCCTTATACGTAGAGGATAGCTCCACAAGAATTGAGTTGCGTCATCGACGAACATGAGAAAGTAGTGATGACCCAAACTCATAGTGGTTGTAGGGAGTGGCCCACAGATGTCCGTGTGAACTAGTTTCAGCTGTTAGTTGACATCACACTTGGTGGCTGGAGGAAACATCTCACGTGGTAGCTTTGCACGAACGCAGTCCTCGCATGGAGATGGTACGTCCTTGTCACCATTGTCTTTGATATCGAGGTCGTTGACTTGGGACTCCTTGTGCATCGACTCCACAATCTGGTTGCTGACGTGGCCGAGGCGTTTGTGCTAGACAGGTAGATCTGCACCAGAGGGTTGGTGGAGACTAACTGCTGCGAAAGGAGATTCAGAGTCTCTTGAATCTGGTGCACTGAAGTCCAGCTCGATCATGCCGTGCGGTATCAGGCGGCCTTCGACAAGTGTTTCACCCTTACGACTCTTCAAAGCGACATGCTGTCTGTTAATGACGATGCGTGCACCTTTCCTCATCAGTTGTCCAAGTGAGAGGAGGTTCACTGCAATCTCAGGTATGTAAAGTACGTCACGAAACTTGACTTGAGCACCATTGAACCCAGTCACAGTTATTTTTCCTTTCCCCAAAACTGGCACTCGCATGTCGTTGGCCACTGTGACGAAGCCTTTTGCTGAAGGTAGGAGCTCTTGGAGGCATGACTTGTCGAATGTGATGTGCGATGTGCATCCACTGTCAAGGTACCACACATGGGCAGAGCGAACCAACAGTTGGAACACAGACCCTGTGTAGTCGTATGCCTTGCCTTTTTCCTTCTCCTTGGGCTCCTTCCCCTTCTGTTGAGTCTGCTTCTCTTTTCCACCATCCTCTGTCTCCACCTTGCTTCCTGACTTGTTCCCCTGGCTTGTCTCCTTCTCTTCTCTCATCTGCTTCCAACAATCTTTGGCCTTGTGTCCTTTCTTCTTACAATATGAGCACACTATTACAGGACGTGACCCATGTTGCCGGCCGCTTGAGTTGTGCCTGTTGGCGTTTGGTACTGATTGGGCGGTCCACTGGGAGGAGGTTGAAATTCTCGTGGGTTGGCCCTTCCAGGAGGGTTGACTGGAGTTGACTGCTGTGCCAATTTCCTCGTAAGTGACGTTTGAGAAAATTCGCTCCTTTTTCTTTTGCTAAGAGCTGATCATGTTACTCAGTGAGCAGCATTTTACAAACGTAGGTTTCCTTTAGCTCTCCTTCGTGCTTGAACTTCATCACTTTCCATACGTCATCCCAGTCTCCAGTTAGGTCTTTGAGGAGGAAAGTCACAAAGATAGGTTCTGAGATAGGAGCATCGGTCACTGCGAGCTGGTCCTGCAGAGATTTTGCCTTGTTGATGTAGGATTCGACGATGTCAATGTGTTGAGGCTGATGTGCGATAGCTTGGTCAGAAGATGGGACTTGGAGGTAGAGTCGGCAAACATGTAGGTCCTGTGCAAATAGGACCATGCTTGGCGTGCAGGCTCAGAGGTTCCCTCGTACATCCGAGTCGCTTGTTGGATGCGAGTAGTCAGCTTATTGTCCAGCACCATGAACGCAGCTTTGGTGAAGTATTCAAACTCCGGCACCACTTGTGGTGGCGACCCTGGTGGTGGAGGAGAGTAGTACCCGTTGTCCAACTGCCACAGGCTATGAATCTGGGTGACTTGTTTAAACTTGTGTGCCCAGTGCTTGAAGTCTTCTCCGTTGAACTTGTCGATAGAGATTCTGTGCAGCTATAATGATGCCGCAGATGGTGGCACAATGTCCTGCAGGCATTGAAAAGGCTTGCCTTGCGTTGCCACTTGAGGTCCTTGCACGAGGTTTTGCTACATTTTGATGCCTGGATTTGGCTGAAATGTCAGCATTGGTGTTGCTATTGCTGGTGCTGCCGGTTGTACCACGTGAACTGGTGGCACAAATGGTTGATATGCGTGCTGAACTGGTGCTATGGGGGGCACCTTTGGAGCAGCTTGTTGCTGCTGCACACCTCCATGAACAGGTGCTCCAGGTCGCGCCTGTGGAGGAAGGGCTAATTGCACAACTGGAGGACGGTTTGCCTGAGGCTGATGCGCAGATGATGCTTGTGACGTCGGTTGCCATTGCACCTGCTGCTGTTGATGCTACAGTTGTTGCTGGTGTTGCTACTGCTGTAGCTGTTGTTGAAACCAAGCAAGTTGTTGCTATAGCTAGGCAATCTGAGCCGCTTGATCAACATGTGACTGCTGTAACTGTTGCGTGTGAGTAGCTTCAATGGCACGTGTGAGTTGCTCTTGCTGATGTAGGAGCTCTTGGGCTCCAATTTGCTGCCTCAAAGCCTCTCTCTCGTGCTCCACAACCTGACGCGCTCCGGCCTCTTGTTGAGCCATGCAATGCACCTCTTCTGCCAAGCATTGTGCTTCTACAGCTTGGCGTTATGCGTGGTCTGCAAAATGACGCCCTTGTTCCTAACCCGTGCGCAAGCCATACAAAACAGATTGATCATCAAGTGTAGGGGACCCCTCTCTCTGGCCCTCACCCTCCATCTTGCTTGATGATCCTTTGACTTGTGCGAGTACTTACCCTCTAAAGGCTACTAGTGCTACACAACAAAGGAAGAAGATCTACATCGCCTCCTTGTACAAGGATGATGAAGCACTACTTCATCAATCCAAAAGTCTTGTACTAACAGCTATTCCTACTGAAAGCACCACCTAAAGCACTGATACCATGTCAACTTTTTCACAACGGAAGTCGTGGCAGCAATGTCTAGGTTCTTTGCTGCTTGTGCATAGATCTTGGTGCCTAGCAAGACAACATGTACATAAGAGAGAAATGTAATCTCTTGGTTGATAGTAAAAAACATGAAGTACAAGTACCAATCTTCACACAGCTATGTACAGAGCACTGAGTTGCCGGCATCCCAAAAAGGGACAATCCTTGCTAGGCCTTCAAGACTGCCAACGCAAGGGACTTTGGCACTGCCACCCTCTTCAAGGTAGTCTGGCCTCCAGGTAGTCAGGCGTCCTCAACCCAGGCTGGCACGAAAGTGCCAGTCTTATAAGGGTCTTCACAGCGAACTTCAGCAGAGTCTTGACTTGGGTGCTCTGGTAGGCACTCCAGTAGCCAAGGAGATGATGATTACAGAGAAGCTGAAGTCTGAAGCTCTTGAAGTACTGAGGCTGCTGTGTATAAGAGAGTTGTTTTTTTAGGTGTGCTAGGACCACCGCCATATATACATGAGGTCTTGGCAAGTTGACCGTCTTTAAGGAGAAGCTTCCTTATTGGAGGTGGTAGTATTCACCTCTTGTCCTTGCAGATATGAAGCTTCCTTAAAGAGGAAGCTTCCTTCAGCTCTGTGATGTTACTTGGTACCAAAGTCAGCTCTTGGGAAGCTTCCTGATGAAGGAAGCTTCATCCAACTGCATGGTGAAGGTTCTTCATCAGGTAGCTTCCTTCAAAAGCTATCCTCTTACACCGTTGATTCTGATGTACAGGTTGATGTAGATTTGGAGATCCTTGCGCATGTTGAAGATGATGCAGTAGATGTTGTTCTCCAACCTTGATGTATGGATGTTAGGCAGGAATAGGTAATCCTGCCTTGTATGCCTGTGCAGCACTGTGCAATGTGTAGCCTGCTATCTCCCTAGGAGTTGGCAAATGGCATGTGCTACCTCGTGCGCATGCCTACATACTATTTACAGTCCAGGCCCTTTTGCCCCCAAGGGACTGGACACCAGAGAAACATCTGGTTGAAGTATTTTACCGGCCATGGTGGATGCCACCATGCCCGTGATGTATCGCTTGTCGTCTAGTGGTGCAATGGTCACCTCCCTTGCTCCGAGGGGTACGTAGGTGTGGTCACTTGCACATCATCCGCGGAGACTTCTCATGAACCAAAGCGGGAAAGACATGGAAGCAATTGAAAAGGCAAATGCAAACGTGAGAAACATACCGCTTGGCATAAGAAAAATGCCCATTTGGTCCGCGTTCACGATGAAAAGAGGGTCGATGTTGTTCATGACCATTGTTGTTTGCTCCTCCCAGTTGGCAGGCACCTTTCACGCCACGGTCGTGCCGCACCGGTAGCCCCACTTCATGTGTTCGCGCACGAAGTGCCGAAGCCATGACCAGGAGAAGGTCATGTTCCCTCCATTGGTGCGGAGTTCTTCGGGGCAATGCTTCAACGCGAGTGCATGCAAGAACCCACGAATGGTGGCAGAGTAGATTATGGTACCGGCATCGCGCATTTGTGACACGGGCACCACCGCTTCCCTCTCCACCTCCGGATGCCACTCCAAGAATGACATGCGGGCACGGAAACCATGCGTGCGCTTGCTTGTTGAACCTTTCACTTTGATTTCTTCAGTGTGGGTTAGGAACTTGCGGAGCTTGGGAAGGAGATCGGTAGAACATTTTTCGTACCATCCGCAGATTGTGGAGGCCGAGAGCTGATTGTACACACATTGCCCTCCCGCCTCGACGTAGAGCTTTCGGAGGACAACAACGGCTTGGTACGTCTTGCCGCTGGCCAACATCGCGCCCTGGATATGTGGGAGATGGCCGTCTCCCAACCAGCTGATGTAGCCGCCGTGCGACGCGGCTTGGGAGTCTGGCTTGTCATCGGCCGTCGTGTCACTTGCTGCGTCGTCATCGGCTTCACGTGGCGGTGCAGCCGGAAAGCGTGACTTTGTAGCAACCTTTGCACTCCTAGGGGCCGGTGGAGCTTCCACTTGCGCCAAGCATAGGGTCGGGTTGCGCTTGGGTGAACGACCAACGGGTCGTTTCTTAGGTGTCGTCGAGTTGGGATGAAGCTGCGTGTGCGCCTCGAACATGCACACACGGTTAGCGGCTGCTTCTTCCGGTGAGAGCCGCTTGAGGTTGAAGTCAAGAAGTGACTTCATGGTAGTGGGCGTGGCGAAAACGTGAGGCGCAGTGGGAGGACCGGCAAGGAATGGAGGACTGGAGTCTTAAAACGTCTCCATGCACGCTCCAAGAAACTGTCTGTCTTGGAGAGAGTGCGGCTTGGAGTGTGCGCAGCGACGCTCGGTTGGGCGTGTCGCGAACCACTGCTTGGGCAGTCCATCATCAAGTGGACATCTGACGGAGGACCGCACATGTAGCTCGAGGACCCAAAATGGAAGTTCAAACTCTCGTTCGAGCCCGAGCGGTAAATTCCGCACGCAGATTCAAACAGGGGACGAATTAAACTTTTTCCATGTACCGAGGGGTATGTAATAAACGGTTTCCACATTAATTCAAAAGAGGGGTAAAATAGGAGAATACAAGAACTTTGAAAATAATTTTTAAAAAGGGAGCGAATATGCCTTTCAGTACGGTGTTTCATCCGCACTGGGCGTTCTAGCCATAATTCCCCAGAGCACCAAAAGTGGGGGCGACCTGATTATAACTTTCCGAAATGGGGGCGACCGGAGTATTTTTCTCAGAATGGGGGCGTGTCAGACACGCCGGAGCGAGAATGGGGGCGACTTACAAAGGCGCCCCGGCCTTAGTCGTCAACGAAGGTTGGGCAATTTCGCGACGCCGCGTATCGGAGGATCCCGAGCCTCGTTCGGTCACCATTTCCGAGCAACTTCTTCCGGCAGGCGTCAGCCATGCTTTACGTCAAGCTGACGTAAAGCATGCGTCAGAAAGTCGCATTGTCACTGCTCCGCAGAAAGCACTGACGCTGTGGCCGCTGCCGCTGCTGCCGCCGTTTCGGTGGAGTTGGCCGCACACCAACCTCGTCGGCTTGTGCTTGCATGCTTGCCCGTACACCCCACACGTCGCGACCCTACACCACATTCAGAGATAAATTCGACACTGTTTCGATCCAGTTGAGGAACATGCACAGTCCGCCCGACAGCTTCTCGCCGAAGATCATCCGTCAGCTGGGAACTCCTCACCCGCGGTGGCCTTCACTCTCTCCTCCGCGCCGTCGCTGACGCTCTCTCCCTGTTCTTCTCGACCCGAGGACGCAGCTGGCGGCCGCAGCCGTGCAGCTCCTTCCCGCAGGGCCCGTGCTGCGTCAGCTTGTGCGTCAGCGAGTTCGCCCGAGTGCGGAGGCCGGGGCCCCTTTTTATGTTTTCAACAAAGGGCTCCCACAAGAGCTCGAGCGCCAGAGGGCTTGCGACAACTGCTTCCTCCCTTGGCTTCCTTTTGGAACGAGCTTAGTTTTGTCGGAGGAGCTGCACCAGCGGCACCTGTTC
>SZWC01018046.1:26394-37753 GCA_023375785.1 Penium margaritaceum | reverse complement strand
GGGGTGGAGGACACACTCTGAGTTTAATCCGCGAAACTGGATGTGCAGCTGCGTACGGCAACGACGATGGCGACATGAACGGCAATTCCCGCTGTGCCTATACATTCAAAGGCGCAAGAAGGTTCGGCGAAAGTGACCCGTAAGCCACATGGGAGCCGCCCGAGTTTGTGCGAATCCAACAAGCGCGGATAGAAGCCACTGGACCACGCGGGCATGAAGAGTGAACGGACGACGTAGGGTACACCTCGCAAGTACTTCCAAAAGAGGAAGAATCACAGTCTACCCATTAAAGATGAAGTCGGTCTCCAAGTGCCATCATTCTCTCTGATTTTTATTTAGGTTTTGGTAGATGGTCCGGGCAGAAAATTCTTTCTCGAAATGATTTCCTCCCCCCCCCCCACCACCTCTTAATACCTCTTTTCAACTTTAGAAACTGGGAAAAAAGCAAATTCTATCAGATCCGTAGAGCATTGGTCTATAAGAGCACATGGAAATACAAGATAACGTCCTTAGAAGAATCTTTGTTTCACGCACTCACTAAGTTAAAGGGGGCAGATGGGTTTACTCGAAGAATGATCCTCCCCTTGCCCATGCCCAAACAATCTAAGTAGCCCACGGGCCTCGATGAGAGTGTGTCCTCACGCGCACCATTTTCCCGTTATCTCAACAATGTTTTGATTTTTATATTCACACGTGTATTTCGATACATCTATAAATCTAAGTTATACAAACACATCTTTGTACATGTACATGTATACATATACACTGTCAAAATTACACGAATATACCTAGATTCATCTTAGTACATTTATGTCTTTATATTCGTACCTCTAAATCTATAATTTTCTAATTTTTATACTGAAGGCACGCTTTCCGTGTTTCTACACTAAGAACAAATGCATTGGAAAAGCTAAAATAATTACATGTCCTCAAACATATGGTCATGAGGACAATGATTTGTGCATGCAAAAGTAATGCAAAGAGTTTCACATGTAGCAGAAAATATCAGTATAATAGTAAATGGCGCAAATAAACATTTTAATTTGTGTTGTGTACAGACATTTTACCATGTACCACAACTAACAATACTCAATCTCTAAAAAAAACAAGTAAAAGGAAACTTAAAGGATTTCAAGGTAGTTCCTATAATATTTCTATCTAATACATCCATCAGTTTAACAACAAGAGCTGGATACTAAATTGCAAAAAAAAAAAGTACAGCTCCACCCCATGCATGCTAATGCCACCTTCACACTACCTCACAGCAACTAACCCACGTGCCCACACACATACAAGTTTGAATTGCAAGATAAAAAATCAATTAATAAGTTTTTTGGATTCACATAAAAATGTTCATCCACGGATAAAAGCAACATGAAACAATTAGACTAACTTTCTCTTCACAAAATTACTTGTTGTGTATACTTTACTTCTCAAATGTCAACAAGAGTAACTTTCTTCATCTCATCACTATTGTAAGCTAACAAAAATCCAACATCAATTTAATTGAAGGGTTGCTCAGAAATGATAAAAATCGATTGCCATAAAAATAAATGGAAGTTAACTTGAAGTCACTTTGCTTAAATCGTAACAAGTTAGACGAAATTCGTTTCAATTTCTATCAAGATGGCTACCATAACGTGAAACAAGATTATACATCCCTTTCATGTGGAGGACTTGAACACTATCGATGCTAAATTCCACCCAACCTATCGTTCTTGTTGTCCCATATTCGGTTGGAAAACGTGAGGGGCCCAATGGATTATCACAATGTTCATAAAAGATGAAAGGATCTCACCCATAGATGAGGAGTAAAACCTGCCTAATAGCCCCCTCATGATCACTCAATCCACGCAAAAAACATTTATTACAAAAATCCATCATTGAAAATCGTTATAAGACATCACCTCTTCATGCTACATGAATGAATGAAAGGCTACCATAAAGTGAATGGAAGTTAACTTGAAGTCACTCCGCTTAAATCGTAACAAGTTAGAAAAAAATCGTTTCAAGTTCTATGGAGAAGGTTACCATAACGTGAAAAAACATTATACATCCCTTTCTTGTGGAGGAATTGAACACTATCTATGTTTAATTCCACCCAACCTATCATTCTTGTTGTCCCATGTTCGGTTGGAAAACATGAGGGGCCCAATGGATTGTCACAATGTTCATAAAAGATGAAGGGATCTCACCCAAAGGAGAGGAGTAAAACATGCCTCATAGCCCCCTCATGATCACTTAAGCCACGCCAAACATTTATTGAAAAAATCCATCATTGAAAATTGTTATAAGAAATCACTTCCTCATGCTACATGAATGCATGATGACACATGATCCTAAATGTAACGTATCTTGTGTAACCAACAAACTGATAAATCTTCATTGATACCTCTTCATGAAGAATTAGTATGTTATTTCATTACCTTATTATGGTCGATCTAGTTACAAAAGGTGAAATGAAAAGTAACCATAACAAATGACACATGTATGAATCATGTGCAAAACAAAAGAATGCTAAAATTCCCCCTTACCATGTTAACATTTCTATTTTAAAATTGTGCAAAAAAACATCATACATAAAAATTGGTAGGAAATTGAAAAATGGTTTTGTCTAAGATTTGGGTTAGTAGAAATTTCTTGAAAAATAAATCTACACAAATTTTACTTTTCACTTCATAAGTGTACAAGGCAAAATTCCCATTTCATAAACAAAGTGCAATCTTCACATGTTGATGATCATTCCCTTCATAAAACAAATGCAATGAAACATACCAACAAAAATCAAATGAAATTTCAATCTGTGCCATCTTACATACGAACAATCATTCAATTTGACCATTAAAAAGTGAAAATAACTCCTCAAGTATTATAATTTTAATTATAACACGTACCATAGTGCTAGATGATCACGTTATGTAATAAAATAGAAAAGTTCAAAAACGTTTTTCTGGAAAGTATATGTTTTATGCGCACATTTACATTAATGGTCTAAAACATGAATATGGTTACAAATATGTGATTGATGCAAAAAATGTAATTTTGATCATTTAAAACATAACTTTATCGAATTAATAATGACTAAAGATTTATTGAATGATTAATCAGAGGAATGTGAAAACTCATGCTTGCACTATGTTGTGATCACGTTGGCACATGTACATATTCATTTCCATATGATTTGAGTTTACGAGGAAGTACATTTCATACACATGAAAGAAATTAGTTGTTTGGTACACCTCACCACATAAACATTCACCAAGATGAAACTCCAAGTTATGTTTTGCAATCACAGCAATCTTAACATGTGCAGATTTGAATGATAAAGCTTAGAAAATGAAAATTAATGCAAACTTTTATAAAAAAACTGAAGAATAGTAGATCCAACAAGCAAAACATCCTCTTCATCAAATTTTATGAATTCAATGATTTTGATTGCTACAATTTTTCTTTAATGAGCATAGGCACCTTGCATTCTGGCAAATTGAGCATAAATGGTGAACAACAAGAAAATTTGAGGTACATCATGTTTTAGAGTTTAGGACACTTGAGAAATTTGTAATGAGCAATGATCATACTTCAGTGTTAAGGTTTGAAATGATCAAACATAAATCCACAAAACTATCGAGTTACAAATGACACATAGTCAGAGTTTTGTGTCAATTTTTTACGACATGTGTGAGTAAAGGTCTTGAGTGGTGGGATTGGAGAAGGTTCGATGTGAAATTGGGGGGGTTTGAGATTCAAGATACAAGATGCATCTGGATAAGTCAAGATTCGTCATGGTGTGTCAAGAACTTGACCAAAAGGTTGTGTTTCTTTTCTAGCATATTCCTGATAGAGTTCCAAGTATTCAAGTGGTTTGGGATAGTTCACACAGGAGGGAGGGTTGTTGGTTGGTTTTCCCTCAACCTTCGAAGTGACAACGAGATCTTCTGTCCTAGTGAGCTATTCAAGTAATCAAAAGAATGCCCCTTCAAGAAGATGATGGGCTCACGTATGTCTAGTACTTAACAATCCCCCCTTTAGTTGTAAAGTCATAAGACACACAATACTATGGCCCGGTGACGGTGGAAGTAACTTGCGATGAGTTGATCGACGTCTCGAAGGCTTTTGTACGGCACCCAATTGTTATGCATGGCATTGTACCCATGCCACTTGATAAGATATTGTATTGTTTTGCGACATCTTTGATGGCCAACAATGTACTCAATGACATGTTATGTGTGCTCGTCTACTTGAACAAGAGGAGCCGGAGGCACATCCATGCTGGGGAAGTTCTCTTCAAGATCTTGGTAGTGCTTGAGTTGTTCATTTGAAATTTCGGGTAAAATTACATATTTTTGGTGTTTTTGAGTCGAACAATTACAGCGGTTTGCATGCCAAAAATCTCCAAATGTCCCAACTGTTAAGGTTTGAGCTTCAAATGGTTGGCTACGCAAAGTTTGTGTTCCTCTGCATTTAGGAGGAGTTTGACGCTGGTCACTAAAACATCAACACTACAATGTTGGCAAGCTACGTGCTTCATATTGAGTTTTTCTTCATGAGGGTGTGCCGTGATTCTTCCTAAATTGTAGTGAAGTTACGTCGTCAGATATCAACACCAGGAATACTACTTTGGCTATGTAGTCGTAGAGTGTGGCGAGTCGTTTGCCATACATCACTTCAAATGATGTTTTACCTTTTGCGGTAGATATTCCCAAAGCAAATGTGATTTTGAAAGTTGGTTGTTTCTTTTGCTTAATTTTTCCCATGAGGTTTCCATAGTGTTCGTAGAAGATGTTCAAACATCTGGTTAGTTCGCTCGGTTGAGTCATTGGTTTTGAGAATGAAATTCCATGGAATGTTTAATTGTACTACTCAACTAGTCAACAAATAGCACCAAGAACGAGTGGTGAATGGGCCATCTCTATCGCTCATTAAGGTTCTTAGCATGCCATGTAGCCGCACAACGTTGTTTGAAAACAATCGTGTTGTCCACTCCGTGGTGACAGTGGTCGTCGTTGGCAATAAACACAACATTTTTAAAATCTTGTCAATAACCACGTGGATGACATCATATCCCCCTAATGTGACCTATAGTCTTGTGATTAAGTCTATGGAGATGTCAACCCATGGTTCAATAAGACTTTGGAGCGACTATAGAAGTCCAAGTGATCGCCTGTGAAAAGATTCATGCCGGTGACATGTGTCATAGTGTTTACAATAGTAGGCCATGCAGGATTCCATCGTTATCTTCTTCGACATGTTCTCCTCTCTCAAGTGAGAACCTTGAACTGTGTCATGGCATTCTTCCAGCACAATACGACGAAGTTTGTCATTTGGGGAGACCCCTCTTGGTGAGTGAATCATTGCCTTCATACACGAAAGTGACCTTATCGTATCCACCATACTAGTTGTAGCCTCGTGTGAATAGTTGCTTAAGATACGCATCTTATTGTAGCTGAAACATTATTTTCTCAACCATCTGATTTGGTCAATTGCTATGTGCTCCGAGTCGGTTCACTTTGTTAAGCCGTTACTTGGTATCGTAGTCAAACTCGGATTTATGGAACATAATTCATCGAGCTAGATGTTAATTAAGGCTTATCTGCATCCTAAAAAAGTTACCATGGTGGTCGGTGCAAATGATGCATCGTTAGTATTCAAGATAGCATCACCATGTCTTTAATTCATGTACGACCACCAACATCTATTTCTTGTAATTGAGCATCGCCACTACATAATTGAATTCTGATCCTTGCAATTCTTGATATATGTATGCAACCGGTTGTTCATTGCTGCCATGCTTTTGTAGGAGGAATGCGTCGATGGCTTGATCTAAAGCGTCCATAGCCATGACATTTTTGACAAATAGATCATCTAATCGTAGTGATCGCACCAACATCGAAACTTTCTGTAAAGTTGTGAAGGCTTTTGTTTTGATATCTCCCAACCACCCATCATTTTCTTTCATGTGAGTTCAAAGAGACGTCCTCAAAATCGTGCGTCATCGCGTACAAAGCCCTGGTTGTATCTTCACTAGCGAAGGAGGACTAATGTTTTTTTAACATTAGTCGACGTTGATTAATCAGTGATTGCGACCACTTTTGTCGATCCATTGTGATTCGTTTTGTATTTATCACTTATAATAAATCATTGATCAAACCTTGACCAAAGTAACACTTCAAGAGTTTCCTAGCAAATCATCTTTTTATAATTATTTGAGAAGTTTTTAAAGAAGTCCACTGTGATCCTTCGAGGTGTGGTTGTTCACCAAGCTGTCATCACACTAAAACCAATTAGTCAAGGTACGAATGGAGTATGTTCTTTATCATTACCAAGAATGTTTTCGACTCATTTGTAAGTCCAATGGGCATGACCTTGAACTCAAAACGCCCATAACAAGTTTGAAACACAATCTTTTTTATGCTTGCATCCGCCACACAAATCTCATGAAAATTGTTGAGAGGCGCGATTACTACG
Source organism: Penium margaritaceum (assembly GCA_023375785.1). NCBI lineage: Eukaryota > Viridiplantae > Streptophyta > Zygnematophyceae > Desmidiales > Peniaceae > Penium > Penium margaritaceum. The sequence goes on along the minus strand of SZWC01018046.1, from coordinate 31,288 downwards.
CTAGTAAGAGCTACGGTATGGTTAATATGGCACTCCATTTGGAGAAATGTACGGAACGTTACAGATTCTATAGTAAACTTCCGAACCCTTTTCTACTACGAATTCTTTCGTATATAGGCCAGATGAATTATGGCAACGAGCGCTGAGGCAGCTTATAGGGCTTAGTGTGTAGCATAGTGCGCTAGCATGCGCAAGAGGGTTGCGCATGCCTTTACTTATCTATGGGAGGGAGGGGAGCTCCTTACTACACAGCACTGCACAACTACCCTGGTCAAGGAGCCCTCTAGTTGACTGGACAGGAATCATGTACCCAAAGCATGAGGCGTACGCTGTATCATCAGCCACGTGCATGAAGCCTGATCCCTTGTACCTGCATGGATCAATCTGGTACAGGCTTCACAAGGATTTTGATCAATGGATCTCCTGCAACAACATGGGAAGATCATCAATCGTCAGAGAAAAGCCTATAGAGCAAGCAATCTCCTAGGGAATCTGCACGTCAACACTTGATGAAACTTCCACAATGAGGATGCTTTTCCCTAAATCTAGAGGGATGCTAGCAAGAACTCTAACCTAGAGGAAGCTTTGCCTAAAAGCAGGCTTCCCCAAGAGGAAGCAGACCTTCACCACCTAAAGGAAGCATCTCCTTAAGGTGGTCAACTTACCAGGTGCAGAAGTATAAACAGAAAAGCTCCTCTCAGTTTAGATCTCTTCTCAGCATCTCATCATTCTGCAATCACTTAGCTCTGCATAAGCCTTTGACTCTAGAGATCAAGACCAAGACTCTGCTGGAGATCCCTCTAAGGCTCCTATAAGCCTGGCAAGGCCTGCCAACCTAGGTGGAGGCTACCCTGGACGCCAGTCAACCTGGAGACTACGCCAAAACCCTTGCCACGACGGGCTACAAGGCCTAGCAAGGCATTGTCCCTTTGTAGGCCAGGAGCTATGCTAGCCTAGTGTGCTTAGCTTTCCATGAACCATACTTGCACTTTGAATGAATCAAGATTTTGGTCCAGATTTCTTGACCCTTGCCCTGCTATTGTACATGCTGCACAGCTATCATCGAAAGATCCTACCAGCAAGGGTTCTAGCCCTTGGTGCTTGTCTCATGAAATCAACATGGTTTTTGCCAAGCTATCGTTAAGGTACACAAAAACCATCAGTCAAGGTACAAGTGTAATATGTTCTTTATCATTGCCATGAAAACTGTCGGGGCATTTGTAAGTCTTATGGACATTAACCTCAACTTGAAATGCCCATAAAGAGTTTGAAGTGCAGTTTTTGTATGCATGTATCTGCCATACAAATCTCATGAGATTTGTTGCGAAGGTCAATTTAAATGAAAATTAGAGCCCCTCAAAGTTGGTCTAAAACTTTGTCATCTCGGGGAAGAGGAAATCCGTTCTTGATGGTAGCATTATTCAATGCTCTACAGTCCATGCACAATAAATTTGCTTTATTTTTGTGAACAATATGGCTATGGTGTAGAATGATTCTGATGGGGTAATGAACCCCTTACTGAGCATCTCGTTAAGATACATTTTCAGTTCGATCAGCTTGTAATCACTCATCTGATAGGCTCCTCAAATGGTGGGTTGGCTGCTTGGATTTATAGGGATGTGATGGTTGATGTTTTTTTCATTAAAGTGGTAGGGTTCTTGGGAGTTTGTCGCAAATGAAATTGAAAAACTCTCAGATAAGTGGCACAAACTCTTTTGGCACCATTGCAAACTACGTTGAAGCCAACAAGATTAATGAGGCCAATGAAAATGGTGAGTCAAATTTTGCCACTTCCGCTTCTTCCATTGGCTTACGATACATAATCCTCACATGAGCTCGTCGTCGCATGTAGTTTTTACCCACATTGAGTGATATTAGCTCAACAAGTTGTCGCTTCTTGGCTATCGTGGCTTCCTCCACTACTTCCACCTCTACTACTATCGTTTTTATCTTCCGTCGGATGCACAGAATTTGTCTTTTGGTGTCGTCAATATCCACGTGAAAGTATTCACTCTTTCTGTTGACTTATAGATTGTGTTGGTATACAAAATCTTGTCAAAGAATGATTTTGTGGTCATTCATTAGACAGGACCTCCATACCATTAAATCATGTAGATCTCCCATTCAAAGTTGTAGTGGTTCGCAAATTCTTCATATTTGTAATCCGCCATCAATGATTCAACTTTGAAGCAACTCAAGTTCCTTTTGCAAACCTAGCTTCTCGACCATGTCGTTTGTTGTAAAACGATGGGAAGCTCCTCCAGCCGGAAGTGCCAGTACCATTCTCTGACTCTTAAATCCTCAATTTTGCCAATTAAGTAGCATTACCGATTGGTCATATTCATACCCCTTATCAAATATTGTAATCTCAGAGACCCTTTACAGCATGGTAAGCCTTCTGGGTTGGCGATCGTTTGGCATAGATCGTATCTCACGGATAATTGTCCTTCCTTTCACTCGTGTCCTTTGTTGTTTCCTGCCTCCTTCTTCTGTGACTTACCCTCATTTTTGGCTTACTTCTTGTTTTAAGAGTTTGAAGCAATATGCGTGACTTTACCATAGTTGTAGCAAGTCTATGTGTCGCTTTGGTTGACGGGGGCCACTTCCATAGGAGTCGGGGAGTCTCCTGACTCACTTTTTCCATCCCCACAAAAATTGGGGCTTGGAGGTCGTAATATATAGGATTCTTAGATCCCATGAGTTTAGTGGGTACTATCAATCCTTTCTTCTGCTATGATCAAAGGCTACAAGTCGGATGCCAAAAATGGCAATTGCTTGATAGATGTCCCGCTTCAGGTCATTGCTGTGGTGAAACATATCTCTTTCAGGGCAATTTCCAAATTAGTAATGATCTCGTACAATCTTTGCATGCACTCTGCCACATTGGATTGCTAAAAGAGATGTTGGAGCTTCTATCGTGCGCTTGACCATTTGTTCTGTCGTCAAAATTGTACAAGCATCACGTGTAAGAACAGGTTCCAGTCGGTTGGTAGCGTTAGTGTATCTTGCCATCTTGGGCGGATTTTCTCCAAGTGTAGAACGTCTACAGTCGCTGATGTGAGGCGTACAGCGTTCACCATTGTTGAGGTCCCTTTGGTCTCCTACTACCATTAGATGGTCCTTATATCTAACCACAAAGTAAGCTCCATGTTATGCAAAAGCACAATTGTAAGGTCAATCTTCTTCAGTATATTGTAAACCCAAATAACAGTGAAGCGAACCTCCAAAATCTTTAGCCACATCAAAACCATTGGTCCTTTAGAATTTGTAGGCTTGAAAGGTTCTAATCGGGCCGAACGAATTGTGGGTTTGCTCAAGAGTTGGAAGTTTTTCTGGATGAGCACCGCTTCACGTGCACTTCAGTTGCAAAGGGCCTCCATCATGACGTGTATTTGTTGGAGCAGATGGTCGTTGATCCCCTCAAGAACAGAAATTTTGTTTGTCAATTCCTCGTTGACTCGTGCTTGTCGTCTAGTTCCACATGTTGTTCGTATAACAGAGGCTAAGGTTTTCGGTCGGGGCGGGAGGTTTAAAGATGTGTGCGTGATTGGATTGGTCGTCAGAGCCATAGGGGCTGGTCTAGTTGCCACATAGCATGTCATGCTAGCATTTGTTGTCGTTTTAGGATTTGCGTGCATGGGCACGCTTTACTCCTTCATCGTATAAGTCATCGTTGAAGACTTGCTACTGGTCGTCGGTTGCGCTCACTTGCTTCACGTTGTATTCGCAAATTCTGCAAAGTCTTGATGCGTAAGATGCATTAACGGCTTGTGTAAGGTATTCCTCCGGGCGGGTAAAGTAGTCGGATGCCTCTCTAACAGTGTTGTGCTCTGATGCTAATTGTTATGCCGAACGGAGGCTAGATGGTGAACAGGTAGAAGTTGCGAGGTAGAACATGTTGTATAGTTTCGGAAACTTGAGAAATTTGTATTTAGCGGTAATTTTACTTTGATGAAAAGTGTCAAAATGATAAAATATGTATATACAAGTGCCGAGTTACGAATGAGACATTCTCGAGGTTGTTGGGTCGATTGTCGAGCGACGCGTGTGGAGTCGCGTTGTGAGTGGTTGGATCTGAGAAGGTTCGCTGAGAAATTAGGGGCTTCCAGAATGGACGGTGAAGATGCGAGATGCATCTTTATAAATCTAGATTTGTCTTAGTGCGTCGAGAAGTCGACCGAAAGGTTGTTTCACTTCTTTCGTAGATTTGCGAGAGTGGTCAAAGCTGTCAGAAGGTTCCAGAAGGTTCACTTGGGGCGAGAAAAGTTGGCTGGTTTGCCCTCAACAGTCGAGTGAATAACTAGGTCTTGCGACGCGGTGGGCTATTTGTGCTGTAGTAGAAATGCCCACTTGGAAATATTGGGTACTCGTGTACGTCTGGTACATAATACCATGGGTGCTAGATGAAAAGACGTACTGGACATGTAATTGGATTGTCCTCTGCGGAAACGCGGGACGGCGCAGAGAGGTCAATGCGCCCGTGGTTGGAGAATAATTGCCCCTTATCGTACATCTGGCTGGGAAGATGCATTCCCGTCCGGACAGCCAAAACCAGCCCAGCCGCAGTCGTAGTCTAGCCGCATTCGGCGCCGCGCATGGGCGTTCACGACCATGGCAGGACAACGAGACGAAGAGGAGGGCCGTGCCTGTGCGGCGGCCCGTCACGCTGACATTCCTTGCCTTCGGCATGGCAAGGCGTCAGTTTTCGGACCTGCTGCTCCCGCTTACGTCGCGACGGCATGGCCTGGACGCGCTGCTGCTGTTCCTGCTGTTGCTGCTTCTGCCGCCGCTGCTGCTGTCACTACCTCCGTCTTCGAAGTAGCGGCATTTGCTGCCGCAGCAGTCAGAGGTGCGGCGCAGCGTGCCGCATCTTCCGCGAAGCTTCTGGTCTGCT